>JABXWE010006724.1:0-40230 GCA_014611495.1 Limonius californicus
CAACTATTATCAACTTACTATGGTTATCTTTTAGCATGTAACCTAAAACTAACCACTATAAGTCGCTTTAAAGATATGCAACTATAATGTGCACTTGAATGTTAGTTAAAAGTCAATCTTATTGGTTGCACTAAAGTTAACTATTTAGAACATCTATTTCTAAATTTTAGGTTGAACGGATACTGTAGTTTTTTTGCCAGCCTCGGTGGTCTAGTGGTTAGCGCGTTTGCCTTTAGATCCGAGGGACGCGGGATCGAACCTGGCTGAGGTCGGCGAGATTGTTCTAGCGGGGAAAAATCTGTAAATGCGCCTTCTGTCGGATAAGAAGTAAAGCCGTAGGTCCCGTGCCACTGCGATGTGTGACACTTTAAGAATCACTACTGGAGTTGGAATTACCCCAGATAGGCAAAATTCTTAGTTAGGGTGTACAATAAGTCCATGATGGCTGCAGTGCTTAGAGATGCTTGGAAAACCGCGTCCTAGATCTCGCTCTTTCAAATCAATCAATCAATACTGTAGTTTTGGTAACCACTATGGATGTGTAAAGGACGCCTTTAAGTTACCCCGGGTAGCTCATCTTTCCAGGTTAAGAAATGATTACGATGTGAACAGTCAGGGTTAACTTTGGTTATGTGAAACAATGTAATTAATAAATATTAATTACATTGTTTCCACCTATTAATTAATATGAATTTTAACGAACTAAGGCAACAAACGGTTAACAAGAGTAGTCTACTTGTTATGTTATGTGGAGCACAATTAGTAGACTTCTTGATTTAAATGTATAATAGTCGTTTTGGTAATTTAAACATGAAGATATTGATCAAATTGGCCGTGAAACAAAACACAAAAGGGTTGGCTGATAAGTGCTAGTCATCTTATCCTTTTAACGAAAGACATTCTGTTTTACCTAGAAGACCGTTTATAGGCAAAATTAATTCAAAAATAATCCAATAGTTGTAGTTATAAAAAATAGTTTATTAAGCATTTCAAAGGCAATATAGAGTCCTTATTAGTTTAACAACAAGATAGCTGAACTAATAGCGTAACCGGATGATAATCCTCTTGTTAATTTAAAGCTAAAGATAGACCATTACTTATCCCGAGGGAAAGATAATTTGCCGCTCAAATAGACCGAAAAGTAATTTTCGGCTGAAACATAGGCAGTTTATTATTTAACAGGTGATTAGTCCACTTTATAATTTAAGTAAGAAGATAGTTAGTTAATTGTTATTGGCCTTGTTTCCTTGAAATTGATATTAATTAATTAGCAAAAATAATATTAATATTTACAACTAGTTTTATTAGATTTCCACTGCTTCATAAGCATTTCGACGTGGGAAAGTAGTTCTAATTTATACAAAAGTAGTGTATAGATTTATGAAGTAGAAGATAGTCATTTAGGAAGGAGTTAGGAGTCTTAAGGAAAACACAGCTCCATGTTAATAACGCAGTTAAAAACTTTGGAATATGAAGAAAATGTTAAGCTGCTAATTATTGCAAGGGGCAGATAATTTGTCGTTGAAATTTGCCGAAAACGAATCTGCTAGATAAAAGATAGTCTGCTTAGGATCTCAACAGGTGAACTGTGTACTTACTAATTTAAGTAAGTAGTTAGTTTGATAATTTTATTTTAACGTGAGGACAGCTGATTAATTTAATTCATCCAAATGTAGCTTAAGGTTTCATTAAGTTGAAGATAGTTTGCTAGATTTAAGATTGATAAGTACCTAGTCTACCATATAAAACGCCAAAATATTTCAAAACAAAATTTTATTCATCCAACATAATCTCCTTTAAGACTTATACATTTAGCAGAACGTTCATAAAGTAATTCTAAGCCATTTAAAAACAATCTTTGTCTTGGCCTGCAAATCACTCCTCAACGGCACATATTGCTTCGTCATTTGTCGAAAATCTTTTACCATTTAAATGTTTTTTGAGTTTTGGGAACAAATAATAGTCTGACGGTGTTAAATCCGGAGAATAGGGTGGGTGGTCAACCAATTCAAAACCAATTTCATCAATTTCTTGCAGTACAATCAACGACTTGTGAGCAGGAGCGTTGTCTTGCAAAAAGAGCACACCCCTGGCAAGTTTTCCGCGGCGTTTTTCCACAACTTTCTTACGTATTTCAGTTAACAACTGGGTATAATATGCTCCCGTGATAGTTCTACCCCATTCTAAATAATCTATCAGAATTATCCCATCTTTGTCCCAGAAAACTGTAACAAGAATCTTGCCAGCCGATTTTTGAACACGGAATTTTTTGGGTCATGGGGAACCAATATGCTTCCACTGTCTGGATTGCTCTTTAGTCTCTGGGTCATAGTGATGGATCTACGTTTCGTCCATAGTAACAAGCCGATCCAAAAAGTTTAAGGAATCTTCTGCAAAACGGCGGCAGATTTCCTTTGACGTTGTCAATCGAACGCGCTTCTGGTCAATGTTCAAGCATCTTGGAATTCATTTGGCCAAAAACTTTCTCATACCCAAGTCGTGATGAATTATGTGACACACACGTTCATAGGAAATGTGCAATGCTTCCGCAATATTCTTAATCCCAATACGTCGATTTTCTAAAATCATATCATGAACAGAATCAATGTTTTCTGGAGTGGTCACAGAAATTGGTCTTCCAGGGCGGTGCTCATCTTTCACATTTGATCTTCCTCTTTTATATTCCCCAACCCAGTTTTTAATAGTGACGTATGAAAGACCCTGATCACCTAAGGTCCCTATCACACCAGCAAAAATTTCTTTGTCCGATAACCCTTTCAAAAATAAATACTTTATAACTGACCGAAACTCGATTTTTTCAAATTCTATCTTTTTCTCAGATATGCCGTTTTCAAAAATTCACAGTTTGATCACCGTTCAACTTATGGATGTCAAACTTTCACAACTTATTTATAAAACATCATAGTTGTAACCATAGCAACCATATTCAGTTTTCTTTACTGGAAACTTTCCAAGCTAACTAGATATCAATACCCCATCGTAGTGTACTTCTTAATTTAACTAATAGATACTCCTATTTGATATTTTAATTTAATCGAAAGGCAGATGTTTTTGTAATTCAAAGACGATAAAAGCCTGGTTTGGAAACCAATTTGTTGATGAGAGATAGTTTGCTTTTTTTTAATAGAACTGCTTACTTCTTAACTTAATATATTTAACTGGTTTAAAGATAAATAAAAATGGGATAATAGCTTATCTGTAAAATTATACCAAAAGTATAGTCTATTGGATATATGGACCCAAAGATCATTATTTGCTAGTTATTTTAGAGTCAAGATAGTGCCCTTATTGATTTTACTAGAACATAGATATTTTAATCAGCCTTGAAGATAATCTACTTGTAGATCTCATCAAATAATTTGGTAATTATTACAGGAATGTATTATTGGCAGCTCAAACAGGTCTGCTCATTAAGGTAACTGGAAAATAGTCTGCTAGACAGCTTAATTGGAGTTATTCTAAGAGACATTTAATTTACTGTCTTGAACCCGAAAGTAAGCTGATAGTATTAGATGTACTGATTATCATTTTTATATTTATAGGTATTCAAAGAATAATAGCTTTTTAATGAAAAGGTAGTTCGGTGGCTATTTTTGACGAAATATGGTTTTATGGATATTTAGTGGAAAGTACTATGTTGGTTAATTTACGCAAGGGATAATCTGATTCTGTTTTAACTAAATAATATGTACTTGTTCATGAGGCGGAACGATAGCATCAGTTTAACTGTAGCAGCTTATTGATTTACTGTAAAATAGTTTTCTAGCTAGTTTATAATTAAATGCAAAGAATTCTGCTAGCTGTATTAAGTTAAAGATAATATACTTGTGATCCTAAAAGAAAAATTGATCGTCGATTAAAGGGATCCTAAATGTCCTGGAAAATGAAAATAAAATGTAACTTTTCACAATGATATAATATTGTATTCGCTTTCTTGTCCCTCCTGGGTTTCTCCAAGTGGAAATATTGTCTATTCACGTAGCTAGTATGACAAGAGAAAATTCTAAAATTAGCTTATTTTGAGCAACTTTAGTACCCCTTAATAATAGCTGGTATTGTCTGTAACAGGGCTTGAAGAAGAATGTGAGAAATACTTCGTCTGGACTTACCAATATTTTTACTGATAATCACTGTAGAAATTTGTTTGAAAACTGTATATCTCTGTAGTTTTAAGTTTATATTGCTGAAGCAGAGAAGCATCATTACGTGTACGTTTAAGACGAATGTGAATATGCGTACAATGAATCGCAGCACTTCTGGTATAACCGGAAGTAAAATAAGTTTTGATTTTTAAACAGTTATGTATATTTTTTATTCTTATTAAATTTAAAAAAGATTACCATAACGGGGATATATGATTTACATACTGCAAAGTGACACGTAATAGGTTATTAACAGAGTCCGGATTTATATGTATTCACATATTCTTTTTGCTGTTACATAGAACATCAAAATTTGGGATTTTTACGTTTTAGCATAAGATGCGCTACTGTACAAAGTTTTATTCCGCATATAACTACATATTTAGGATGTTTACCGCATATTCGCATATTTTACATATTTCGTGATATAGCAGCATATTTCGTACATATTCCTTACTTTTTCTTAAATTTTAAAACATATGGCTTAAAATTCCTGGAATTTTTAAAAGGCAAAAATGCGTAGAAATTCTCTGCTAACGAGTGTAAAATGCAACTTTTATTTTCTTATTCTTATTCTTAGAATGGTTTTACAACAAAGGTTTAAAGAAGGTTTAACATATCTATACGCACCGCAACCTGTAAAGTTAGAAAATCTAAAACTTCTAGGGTCAGATGCTGCTACATACATGATTAAAGCAGGTTAGGCTTTGAAAATATTTTACCCCGATTTGATTCATATGACTTGTATGGCTCACGCTTTACATAGAATAGCAGAACTGGTTCGAATAGAATATCCCCTGCTCAACAAACTAATTAATAGCGGGAAAAAGCTAAGCGAAGTCGCTCCTGAATTGCCATTACCAACACAACCCATAATTACTAGATGGAGAACTTGGATTGAAGCTGTAACACTTTATTGTGAAAATTACAATAAACTAAAAGAAGTATTTCAAGAAATTGTTGATGGTTCTAAAGCCATTTTGAAGTGTAGGACGTGTGTAGCAGATAACAAGATCGTTTAACAATTAGCTTTTATTAAAACACATTTTTCAATTTTGCTAACTTCAATAAAAGATTTGGAAAGTACGCAGGTACCGCTAACCAAGTCCAATGAAACCATACATACAGTTATCGATAGCTTGTAAACGATTCCGGGAACCATCGGAAAAACCGTTATTTACAAGTTAGATGCTATTCTGAAAAGAAACCCGTGCTACAACACATTCTATAGAATAAGTAAGATTTTATTGAGTCAAACCCGTCAAATTTAGGCTGCATGAAGTATGCTTCTATAACTTCATGTGACGTTGAAGGCTCGTTTACCATGTACAAAAAAATTTACACTTCCGAGAGACACAATTATACAATGGGAAACGTAAATAAAATGATGTTTCTTTACTGTAACGCGGAAAAACAAATCATAATATATTTATTATTATTTTATGATATAATGATTAATTCATATTTGCATTTATTTTTTAATATGTATGTAACTCTTAGTTCAAGGTTTCTATGTAAAAAATAAACACTTTGAAGCGATATTCTACATCGTGTTTGGTATGCTCAGTATGTATTTGTCATATATTTTAAAGTTTTACCGCATATTTATATATATTCACATATATTACAGCATATTATAGCAGATTTTTAGCGCATAAAAAATGCATATATAAGAAGTTTTTAGCGCATTTAAATCCGGACCGTAGTTATTAAACTTAAAACTTTCGAAAATCATAACGCGGCTCTTAGAGGCTTGGCTAATTTTTGAAGAATTATGTAGTTGCCAAAGGCAACTCCGTGACTCGCATCCTAGCTCAGCACATTTCGTAGTATTCAGGAGTTTGTCATACCCCTTAAAAACTCCATGCCCCAGACACTCTGGGAAAGTGCAGTGCTCAGGATTCCAATCTAAGCGACTTTGGTAGAATAACTCCAAAGCCAAGCGCCGCAGTCACTACTCTACCGCAGCCCCTAGGCCTAGCTAATGTTTACCAAGTCAAAACATTGTTTGAAAAATCTTATAGCAGTTTTGTAATATTTTTTAATTTCGAGCTAGGGTGCGTGTCATTTCTAGAGTCATGTAATTTTTTTGTTATAATCAGGGGTCGGCAGCCTTTTCGAGGGATCGGAGCACTTGAACAGCCGATAAGTGGTGATGGACAGGCGGGGCGAACGTTATCTGACGTCTCTAAGAAAAAGAGATTTATAATCTTAACTATAAAACCAATGACACTATCTTAACCCTTAATACGTCGGGAAGTGGTATATTTTTCGATCTACAACATCTGGAGTCCGCTCCTGCGGGAAGGGCATTGGGGCCGGGGTGGTTAGGCTCCAAGTGTGTACCCTCCATTCGGTGTGCCAGCTAAAAGTTGTAGCACTACTAGCAGTCACTGCTCTTCCGGTGAGAACCTGCGAATTATTGTGGTTGCGGTAGGTCTATTGTACCACGTCACAGATTCACTATTATATAATCAGTTTTTCGATTATTGAAACCAGTAGAAACAACCAATCGAAGTGTGATAGTTAACAACTGGCCTTCGAAGCTAACCCATACAAAATTTTCAATTTTTTATTCATGTTAGTAAATTGCATTCTACTTAGTCATAATTTTATGTTATGTTATTCAAATTTATATTCTTTGATTTAAAATAGTCGATATTAAAATAAAGAATAATTAAAAGTAAAATTTCTTGCTTATTTTAGAGATAAATGGGGAGAAAATGTGGTATAAAAAATATACCACCATAATTCTTTGACTTCCCGGCTTAAGGGTTAAGGCTCCATCAATAAAAGCAATATTAAAAGAACGAGTAAAAACAATAAATAACTGATAACATCGACCGCCGCGCCGCAACGGCACGGTAAGGTATTGTAGGAAACATTAGACGCGCCCCACACAAAGAGTTTCGTGACGAAACTACGCGGGCCACACGAAAAGTTTTAGAGAGCCGCAAGCGGGCAACGGACCGTGGGTTACCGGCACCTGGTTTAAACCATGATTGCAGTGTCTAAGAATTAATAAGTAATTTCGTTTTTAAGTCTATGGGATGACAGGGTTTTCATAAACTGGGCACAAACAATAATTTCTAGATGGTTTTATAGGCGACTTTGTCTGAACTATCAGTTCTAAGGTATTTTTCGCTTTTATTATGGCAACTGCCAAAATCAGTCAGCCAAATGCTTTCAAAAATTTTGAAAGGGTTCCATTTATTAAATTATAGTAGAACTCGCAGAGAGTGATGTCGGAAACTACCCAAAAAATCACTATACATACATTTCACTATAGAGAATTCGTATTTAAGTACGAAATTATTATCATTTATGTGATAGTAGGCAACATTTTAAGCGATATTTTAATTACTAAACAGAATAACACACAATCTATTGTTTTGAGACCGAATCAAGTTCCATATTCTATTTTATTTTTTTTTATTATTTCTATTTTAATACCTTTTCGCTGCTTCTTTACAATTACCGACACATTGTTGGCAGCAATACCCAATTTTGCGGCCACATGTTTTTGTTTATTATTTCTGTCTTCAATTGTTATTCGTACATTGTTCCATTTTTGAAGAACTGCTTAGTTAACACCAAGATATCAACTAACAAATGCGTGTAGAACGGCAGATGAACTGCACTTTAAGGGTTGTGAAAACTAAAGATTATCCTAAATGCATCATAAGTTCAGTAGCTGTACAAAGGCATAACTTTCATGACATTTGTGAACATTTTATAATCCGCTTACAAACTTAAATTTATGCTTCACTAAGAAGATAATAGATTCTTGAAACAACACAAATAAGAGATCTTCTTCTTCTTCGAGTGCTTTATCTCTTAAAAGACGTAACAGTAGTTTCCATAATCCGGTGAAAATTTTACCGGTATACCTCAGTAATATCGTAAAAGTTTGAAAGAAAAACATCACAATATGGAGGCTTTACATCATAATATAGAAGTATGTTTACATGTAATGAGTCTGAAGGTCAAGATCTTAGCAAGAAAATCATTATATAGAAAAACAAACACTAAATGGCGGTTCACAATATTGGAGTTCGACTGTAGTTTGTTTCCAAAAAATGTTGCACAATTTAATTTTAATTCCGAGGGGCAATTAAATAACTTAAATTTTCACCGACTTGGACTTGAATAAAAGGCAATTTTAAGTCGAAATTCTCAAAAAAATATAGCGCTCCTAGTTCTTAAACTAGAAAGTGTAAAAAACCAATGGTATAGCATTTCAGTTCCAAAACGGTACAAAATGGTACAAAACCGTTTGTCGTTTCCGGAAAATCATAAAAAAGACAATATATTTAATTTTCGTTATCAATTTTGGAACACCACACGTTCAAACGTTCAAACGTTCAAAACGAATATTATTATTAAAAATCTAAGGATTAACAGTTCCTTTAAACCTACGGCATGTGAAAGTATAAAGTGATTCACGAGAGAGTACGAGCCTACCGACCCAGAAATAGGCAACCCAAAATACATATCACATCATCATGGTACTGCGATATTTAAATTTTATTATACAGTGTTGTGAATTAAAATCTCTGTTTGATATGGTTGACTGTTTAGTGCTAAATTGATAAATTCTAATTTTTTTAATTATATGATATTTAAAATAGGTAAATTTAGATATTTATAACTAATACTTTTTTTTTCAATTATACTTATTATATTTAAAAGTTCAGTAAAGTAAAATGCCAAACAGATATTTCTGATTTATAAGAGCGTCAATAATTTATACATCGCAATGTTTTGTGGTATGTATATTGGGTTGCCTAGGCTCCTATGCGCCCGTAAACCACTCAGTAGATATTGTTCCAAAAATGACGATTGGCAAACTGGAAATTAAGTCGCTATAATAAGTGCAAAACCTTCCATTAAATCAAATGGAAAAATGTAATAATCCTTCTTTTAGAACGTAAAGCTTTATAATATAAAAACAGAAGTTTGTGGCGTAATTTGTTGATTGACGTAAAGCTGTTACATTATGATGTCAATGTAATTATATTAGTCATTTTGCAATCAATTTAAAATTCAATTAATTTGAAATTGGTTTGGATCAGTTTTACTGGTAATTAACAATAAAACATTCTATGAATAATCAGCGTGAAATTTGCGCTTGTTATAAAATTCTGTATTGGTTGATGCTAATGTGTTTTCGCATGATCACAATAACCAAGTGAATTTATCTTGAAGTAGAATCTGCTCAGAAAGCAAACATGTAGTAAAAAATTTTCAGAAGCGGTTTTGTAATGTAATATTAAATCGACAAAACGAAATACAAAAGAGTGAATGTTTTTTTAGGAAAATATGTAAGAAGATTGCATTCTACAGCAGATGTGTTTATGTGCAGTCGTGAAACATTTTGTGTATTTTTCAGAGCAACAATGTCATATAAAAATATTTATCTTAGCAGCTGCCTTTTGCCGCTAAAAGGTAGCAAAAAACAATCTTGGTATTTCAGTCTCCTTTCGTGCATCTTTTGTGTTTATAGCAAGGACGTGTATCTTATTTCCTTAAATATTTGACGCTCCCATTGTTCTGGAGGAAGCAATTTTTGTCGCTTATATTTACGGCGGTTTGTACGAGAAACGGACTTTGACGGCGGATTTCTAAAGGTTTAGGTGGAAAGTTAGATTAAAAACACGAAATACAAAAGCATTTTTGAAATTTCATCCCCAGATTTTGCATCCCCAAGTTTAAATTGAAAAGCGTGCATTTAGGGGCAAGTTCAAGCCACCCGAGTTGCACAAATAGAACACAAAAAGTTTGTTTTATTCTAGCCAAACAGAATCTCATAACAGACGTATCGGAGATGCCCCGGAGCGCGAATCCCGAATCTTAGAGCAAAGTGTAGCATTCTAACGTCTTTCAGATGCATGCAAGTCTCTGAGCAGTAGAAAACTGACGTATATCTCACAAACAAACGGTCTCCCGACAAAGAGGAGCTAAGTTTTTATTACAAAAGAACGTAATGCCTGTCAGACTTTCTGACTGCTAAAGGACATTAGAACATGAATGGCGAAATTTAGGGGAAGAGTAAAAAGTTGCACAAAGTCGGAGTTTATTAGTTAGTGGAAAAAGTCGCTGAGTAATACTGCGGCGAAATGTAACTTTCGGATTTAAAAGCCGAAACTTTTTCTTCCTTCCTTCCCATTTTAATTATTACAAAATTAACACCTAAATGTGCGACGTTATTAAAAAGATTTATCCAATTAAAGCCGAGTCTACTGAACCGATTTAAAAGGTCTCCAAAATTTAATTGCACGCAAGGGATTTCTCTCAAGTTAGACAATAAACAACTTAATTTAGCGGATTTAGACATGCTCTGAATTAATCTACTTAATTTTAATATTTAATCCCTAAATCCTAATAGGGCTTTTGTAATCTAAATACTGTTACATTTTTCTGATGAGTTAACTTTCAACTCCGAAGCTGCAATTTAAACACCCATTGTTTCCACCAAATTGCTTCCAGATAATACATACAACGACACAATGATAATCAATTTTCAGTAATTATGATTTTGTTAAAGCACACTCCAAGTATAGAAACGAACTCATTCAAAATGGGAAAACCAAAAATATTTTGAGACTCAAAATGAAAATACAACAAAATAATACGAGCCCGGTGGGCTTCCAAGAACTTTGGTCTTTGCCATTGTTAAATCCACAAAACCGCCGAATGACAGCCTCATCGTAAATCAGTTGAATTAAAAACCAAATGTCAATCAAGATTTTGTTCAAATTTGCCTGCTGCAACTACTGGTTCGATGCTTTGATGTCTGATATTGTTAAATTATTAACGTGTTCTACAATAAATCAAAAAAATCTCTGAAACAGCCTAGTCGTTAATCGATTGTATTAAAAACTAAGTATCGTACGAGGAATAAAAACCCAAGTCAAAGACACCCTTGGACTTTGAAAGTCTTGTCTTTGATTAATCTGTTTCAACTGTCATATAATAATAATGGACAGTTTACATTTCAAATTTTCTTAGTTTATTTATTTATTTCATTGATTACAGCAAATGTTATTAAAATTACATATTACAATACTGTGAATGTAAAGAACAGGGGAACATAAAATTTTTATATTGGAATCTTATTTTCATAATGGTACAAAGAGTAAAAATGACGAATGGCAATATTCATTTTAACCCTGTTTTATAGAATTTCAACAGCGTTATCTTAGTAAGGCTGCAAACTTCACTTATAAAAATTTCTATCAAACTGCCAAGATTATTGTGAATAATTTTAGAGAAAATGGAAGCGTGGAAAGGAAAAAAGGACCAGGAAGAGCTATGAAAAGAACAGTAGAATTTGTTGATAATGTTAGGAATATCATGGAAGCTACTTCGTCTAAGCCGATCAGAAAACTAAGCAAAGAAAAATTGATTTATCATACGGTACCTGTTGAACAATTTATATAAAAGATTTGAGCATGTTTCCGTACGAAATGCAACTGGTTCATCAATTTTTACCGGTTGATTTCCAACCTAGAACAAATTATTGTTACTAGTTCTTAAACAACATAAATACTAATAACATATTGGATCATACTTGGTTAAGCGATGAGGGCTGGTTTCACCTCAGTGAGTATCTTAACAGCCAAAATATGAGAATATGGTCAACAGATAATCCGCATATCTTTGAGGAAACACCGTTACATCCACAAAAGATTTATGGGTCGCTGTTTCAATAAGACGAATAGTTTATACAAGTTTTTTGACAAAGACCTAACTGTAGATTATTATCTTCAAAATATCTTAACCTCCTTTTGCTTAACTTCATAATGATGAAATTAAAAATGGCTACTTCAATGCCACAACACATACTGCTAATCCAGTCATACAATATTTAAAAGGATTTCATGATGATCGGTTAATTAGTATGCATTTGCTTCCACTTAGGTCACTCAATCTTACAGTTCCAGATTTCTTTTTATTCCAGACCACAGAATCTAGAAGATTTACAAAATGTTATTTCACAAAAGTCAGATAAACCTACCCCCAATACTCTTCTGAATGGGTTTGAAAATCTGAAATCTGGAAAATGAGCATTTATGTTTAGCAAGCAATTGTCAATATTTTCAATATCTTTTGTAAATTCCTTTATATACTTTGTTCTGTAAATATGTATGTAACAATATGCAAAAATATTTCAAACGTTTATTTACGCAGCTTATATCTGCATAACCTCACTGCTTTGACCACAGGGACCACAGAACACGTAAGATGGCAGTGTAACTTTCAATATACGAGGTGTGTTCAGTTGAAACCCATCTTTGCTTCATAAAAAATGTATTCAATAATTTTATTATAAATAATTACCGTCAGTTGAGGCACCTATCCCATTGGTTTACTAACCAACGCATACCCTGCTCGTAAAATTTTTATGGCAGCTGATTGAAGAAGTCTTCCGCAGTTATCCGTACTTCTGCGTCAGACTCAAAATACCTACCTTTTAACGTCTGTCTCAGCGGTCCAAAAATATGGAAATCGTAAGGCGATAGATCCGGACTATAGGGTGGATGCTCTAAAACCCTCCATTTCTTTCGTTGAAGATTTTCTTTCACCACATTAGCAACATGAGGCCTAGCATTGTCATGCAGTAAAATGACTCCACGCGCATGTTTTCCTCGACGCTTCCGTTTCGTTATTGCTTGTTGAAGTTTGTTCAAAGTTTCATTGTAAAGATTTGCATTAACATTTACTCCGGGTGCCTTAAACTCTATCAACAAGGGTCCTTCATGGACGAAAAGAAATGTTAACATCACCTTGCCTGCAGAAGGTTGTGCTTTAAACTTCCTCGTTGTTGGTGAAGTTGAATGATTCCACTGCATCGACCTTAACCTACTGGTTGGCTCGTAGTAATAGTACTAAGTTCCGCCATCAGCAACTATTGACAGAAGAAAGTCATCACCATTTTGTCTAATGTCTGTGAGGTGTTGCAGAGATAAGCCCATTCGGAAGTATTTTTGTACATTAGACAAAAGACGAGGAATCCATTGCGAACAAACATTGCTGTAACCCAGACTACGAACTATACTACGGACAGATCCTACACTCGCACCAACAATTTCTTAAATTTCTCTTATTGAAATTTTCCCTAATAAGGCCTTCCACACATGCCATATTGTTTTCTGTTAATGCAGTACACCGTGCACCTGGTCGCGGCTCATCCATAGTCCCCTCTTTTCGATTCTTAAATTTTCGGCACCATTCCTTCACAGTTGGGTACGCAATATCTGCATTTCCATACACTGCTTGCATTCGCGTATGAATCGGCAATGGCTGCACACCTTCAGCGCATAAAAATTATACGACCGCACGCAAAGGAAACTTGGACGGATTTTCAACAAACGCTATTTCAAAATCGAAGTTTTAAAAGTTAGAATCAAATTCAAACGCCAGGAACTTATTAATATATTGCTTACAAAAACTACTAACATTAACAAACGTCATTTGAATTATTGCATTTGTTTTCAAGGCTAAATTGATCAAAGATGGGTTTCAGTTGAACAAGCGTCGTAGCTAACTAAAATCATAGACGAACACTGACAAAATAAAGTGTTAATTTTAAATTTCTATTAAATAATTAAATAAATAACCTAATAAAATTTTAAATGTAAACTGTCAATTATTGATGTACGGCAATTAAAAATATTTATAATGTTTACATCTTTATAATTACAGATAAATATAAGATTTTAAAATTCCAAGGGTATCTTTGACTTGGATTGTTATCGCTCTCGCGGTATAATTCAAGGTTATTATTAAAAATTAATTCCTAAACAACTACGATTCTATATTGTTACTTTGATGTTGGGCATTATTGAATTATTAATATATCCTCCAAAAATCCGAAAAAGCCGTTGCACAACAGCCTAATCGTTAATCGATTGTATTAAAAACGAAACACTACTCAGGGTTTTTATTACAATTTACTTCTTAAACAACTACTGATTTACGTTGCTATTTTTCTTCCCATTATTTTGTTTTTGACAGACTGCAGCTCCAGCAAGATACAACGCAACGTCCATGAATAATGTACATAATAATGATTTTTTGAATCAAACTTTCTAATACTGGAACTTTATTTTCTTTTTTGTATGTCCGTCTGGGAATCGACCAGTAAACCGATATTTCAACTTTCACACTTTACCATCGTAAAAAAAACTCAAGGGTGCGCATTTTTGTCAAATTATTTCGCAGCTAATATTTCGAATAAAAGAGTTTCTGTTTACCTTTTTCAAGGAATTTAAAGTTTCCAGTCAGACCCGTTCTTGCTTTCAAGCTCGAGTTTGAAAGCTCTTTGGCTTCGATAATAAAGGAAAACCTTATCAAATTATATCGCTATAGGTAGGAGCGGTAAGGGTCGAATCCTAGGGGCAAAATAACGTAGAGGCACCGAGTGAAGATAGAACCATTGGTTTTACTTACACATCCTTGTGTTCTTCGCACGAGTACGATAAATTTAATTCTATAGCCTTCAGAAATCGTCGCCTAGCATTCTTTCAAATTGCCCTCGTTATACTCGAAATATGTAACCCCTCGTCTTGGGGAAATTTTGCATGTCGTTGATGGTTCGTGAAATTCTATTTTGATTTGTTCATGATATAATTCATTTCGGCAAAGTTAGATTAAACTGGAATATTAAACAAGGTTCTTCTTGTATTCAATTTAAATTTTCATCTCCGAAATGTTGTAGCCCTGGTGGACAACAACACAGTTATCCAGTTAGATTTCTACATAGAAATTCAGTTACCTGAAACTGGATTAATTAATTAATGACTTTAATTTCTACTTCCCTCTTCTTAGATTTGCAGAAAATCCGCAAAGGAAATATAATACCAACGAGAGATTAAACTTTAGTTTTACAATACCAACCTCGATCTTGTCTTAGAAATCGAAATTTTAAGATCCAGAATTAGTAATTTGATATTTAAAAGCTGTTGTGTAAAATAGAATTAAATTAAAGTTGCGATCTTGAATTTGAAATCGATATCTTGGCATTAAAGTTAGAATTTCTAATTTGAAAACGAATTTATGAAGTTAATGACAAAACTTCAAGGTTAAAGTTATGATATTAATGCTAAATCCCGAACCAATATCTATCAAAAAAGATCTCTAGATAGAACATTATATCTCTAAGCTAAACATCAGTTTTAAATTCCATAACCTGGGGTTAACAAACTCTCTCTCCCCCCTCTCTATGGTTTCAAGTTTCCATAGTTGACATTGACATCTCTACACGTGGACGTTAAAGCCGCGATTTTATAGTTAAGAATTTTAATGTAAAGTTTAAGATCAAGATTTTATGATTAATAAGAATTCACATATCGAAGCTAAAGTTACGATTCAAACTCGAAATCTTGAGGTTAAAGGTTAAGTTTGACGTCTTCACTTTGAAGATCAAGATCGTTGCGATGTGATGGTTGTAATAAAAATTTAAAACTTGAAGACTAGATGCTGAGATCTTAAGATTATAGTTGTGAAATTAAAGCTGTTGTTTCGAGTTCGATGCGAAATCTTGAGGTTGCACTTGAAATATTGAATTTGAAAGCAATATCCTCATTTAGAATTGAGACTCCATCATTAGATGGCGCCTTGCTGTTGAGGTTAGGTTTCCAATTTTGAGACAACGAACACCCAGATCTCGAGGTTATAGCAGAGGACCCGTGATTGAACTTGAGCTTTCAAATGTAAAGTTAAGGAGCTGATTTTTAAATGGAAATCTTTAAATTTTAAATTGGAAATCCAGATTACTGTATCGCCGGTAAACGTGAGATCTCGAAGTTGAAGTTACAACTGAGGTGTCAAGGTTGATATGTAGCAAATGAAGTTAATATTAAACATATGACCAAGTTGGCTTTGAACCATCGGTTTATATTTGCTCCTGAGATTCTGAGTGTATTGATAAAATGTTGAGTTTGAACTTAAAACTTCGAAGTTTAAATATGAGGTGAAGAAACCAACTTTAAGGTCCACATTTTGAGATTAAAATAGCGCCTTTAAGTGTAAATTTATAATTTCGGGATTCCAATTGAAGTCTTTAGGTTAAAATTCAAATTTAAGATTAAACTTAAGATCGATCGAAAGTTGCTCTTAAGCTAGCTCTTAAAACCTTAGAATCTGATATTTCAAAATGAGAATTTGATGTTGAAACCGAAGCACCAATCCAAAATGGAAATCTCAAGGTTAAACTAGAAATCACGCGTTTAAACTTGAGCTTCCGAATTTAGAGGCGAGATCTGAAGGATTGAAATTAGTATTCAAGCTCAAGCTTAAAATTCTGATCTAAAGTTTGAAGCCGAGATCATTAGATGTTCAGATTTTGAAGTCAAAGTTACCACCCCGACTTGAAAGTCAGGCCTTCGTAGTAAGCGTGGAATTTGAGATTAATGGTTTAATGTTGGTATATCTGAGTTAAATTCGAGGTCTTCATGTTAAAAGTGGAGTATTAGATTGAAATGGGGTTTGAAGATCAGATCTATGTTTTCATGTCGAGATTTTGAAGCGTTCATATTATGAAGTTGAAAGTTGAGGATTCAGGTTTTTAACAGTAACATGTCGGCGTTAAATTCGAGGTCTTCATGTTAAACGCGGCATTTGAGGTTAGAGTTGGAAGCTTGAGCTTGAAATTCAGATTTAGAATTTAAGAAACTTTGAATTGGCAGTCAAAATCTTGGTAGATAGAGTTTACTTCCGGGTTTAAGCTTAATATTTCAGGTACGGCTAGGTTCGTGAAATAGAAGGTATCACGTTTTTTACACTCTAAGCGAAAAATTACATTTCCAATCGCGATTCTAGGATTAAATTGGATCTTAACTTTAAAGCTGAAATCTGGAGTTTGAACTCGTAAATAATATATAAACTTAAAAATGATCTCTCGAAAGCTTCGTAAACAATGAAGCGAATTGAATGATTAATATTTCCATTTATTGAAACTTATAAGGGTCTAATTACAACGTCCAAATGAAACTACTGTTGGAACAGCGACCGTTTTGTTGTATTAATGTTGCTTCATTTCCGTTTTTGAGCTTTAATTAATTTTAGATACGCCTTATACATGATGCTTAGTTTTAAATGCAAATAAAAATCCACAATTACAAAACATCTTATATTTGCTTTATGTAAAATTTTAGCTGGGAAAATATAAAATGGAGATGATCTCCAAAGCCCTGAGGTAAAGCAGTTTAAAGCGAACGGTGTATCGCAATGCTGGCACAATGAAGTCTACAAAGTACGCGCAAGAAGCCGTCGTGAACGACAATGACTTCAACGATTACCAGAACATTCCTACCGCTGTGCCTCAAAAAGAGAAGAATCAAAATCAGAGAACGAAGCGAACTTCCCAACCGGAACATCAGTATCAGAATGTAAACAACAGCGAGGAAATACTCATTAATAATGCTTACGATATGTACAGCCACGAGGAAAATATCTTTAGTATGCAAAGTCCCGAAGCGAACGCCAACAGATATCCAGGGCAGGACTTTGAGTTGGTGTGCAACTGTTCGATCAAGGATGTGGTGCATTCGCCGAAGTCACGTTTAAAGCAACAGCACTGCAGCAGCGAACAGAACGTCATGCTGTCCACGAGATCGTGCTGCTCCACCCCCAAGTTAGAGGAAAGTAGGACTTTTAGCCAGTTTAGCTTAGATAGGAGACACGTTCAGCCGAAATATCAGACACCTGTGGTGAAACATTCGTACGTATGCGAACAGCCCTCGACGGGCATCAGGAAGAATCCGTCTCTGAAGAGAATTCAATCGCCAGAAATTATTAACACTCATCTTGGACCTAATAATTTTCTTTATGACGGTTATGGACCAGAAAATTGCGTGATAAAATCCTACGGCTATGATAAGGACTTAAAGAACGACGATTATGGGTTTAGAAGAGCACCGAGCTGCAGAAGAGCAAGCGAGAGGTTTGTATGTGTTGTAGATGTGATTTAGACTTTAAGGACCCTACATAACTTGTTGACATTAACGATATTTGACGTGGTTTACGGCGGGTTGTGACGGATAAACGTAGTATTTCCTCCTTTATTAGCCTTGTTTATTAAATTTAGAAAAATTTCAGGAAGACGCCTGTACAAACCTTCCCGGTGAAGTAGCAGGCCAGCGATGAAATTTTTATGAGCCTCTGATGATGCTCACATAAATAATCATTCCTTCAGTAACGGCCTTTCCGGTCATTTATTCCAAATTCTGTTCGATAAAAGTCCGTATTTATAACACTTTAATTTCTACGCTCATTTCCAGTTAATTGATAAGGATAACAATCGGCCATCCTGGCTTTCGTGATCAGTTCTTGAAGGAATTCCAAGGTGATTTCGTTCTGTCCAAATGGCTTTAGGATTAGCAGTTTATTTTATCCCAGACGTTTCGAATGATTAGATCTTTACTACGTGCGTAATATTTATACTCCCGTATCGTATTTATTTCCGGATAAGGTCTAACCCAGCGGGTTGCAACGAGCTTGATAGATGCTGTTTTCAAAATTTTAGTTTTTCCGTAACCTACAATGTTTTGTAACCGTTACACAATACACGTTTGGGGTTTTATTTTTATTATTATTTCCTCTTTCATTGCTTCTTGTTAAATTTGTCCCTTCTACGTTACTTCTAAATTATAGAACACACGTTGATACGTAATTGTTTAAAAACTATAAATTATAAAAAAGCTGTTCATTTTAATAGTCTTATTTTGGAGGAATATTATAATGTGGCTTAAGTATGATCAAAAACTGCTTCACAAACTTAAAGAATAGTCAAAACCAAATATAATACAAACAGCTGTGATCGGGTGCATTATCGTGTGCCATGAATAGCATTTGGTGTTGTATCTTTGTTTTACGTTACATAAAAACAGTAAACTGTAAGAAATAGAAGAAGTGTGTAAAAATAGAAATCGTTTTGTAATTCATATTCATTATGGACATTTTTTAACTATTGTAATTTTTATAGGATATTTTAAAATCTGCACAGACTCTAATTTAAAGAAATATTATAAAATTTGCCATTTTTACTCGCAATTCATTTCATTGTAAAGTAAAGTTAAACTAAACAGTAAGGTAGCTGTCGACTTATGAAAAAATTAGTATTGCCTATTTGCTTAAAATTGCATTATTAGTAGCATACAATATTTATATAAATTTTCACTATATCACAAAAATATTACCCAAATGAACTTGTCATGGAGTTTAAAATAAATTCAAACTGTAAAATCAAAGTTAAACTTTGGAGATTACTGTTTAGGAAACTTTTATTATTATATTAATTAATAAGGGTGTAATTGTTTCGTACGTTCTAAAAATAAGTAATTAGCCGTAATAAACCCAACAAAATATGAGAATAATGAACTACGGATCATATGCTAATAAAATTTAAGATATAGGTTATGTTTTAATCATAAATAAAACCACAACTAAAATAATTGGAGGGACATAGGCCCTTTCTCTCTAAAGAAGATAAAATGTCATCCAAATTAAGTACGAACGAACAGGAACGTAAATTTAAGAAAATCCGACATTCTATTGTTGCTTGAGACTGTAATTCTAAAGTTGAAAAAAAGTTGTCAAGGTTCACTTCACAGCAAAATGTCAAATTCTATCTGTATTCGCCATTTTTCAGTTTTACATTGTTTTTATGTGTACAACATTATTATATTTTATTTAAACAGTTTTTTTTTGGCAAACGAAAGTAGTTATGAATAGCCTTGCATTACTTATTTATTTATTTAAGTTTTTGCAAACCCAAGTTATAATGCATAATAACTGCTATCAAAATTAAAGTAGTAGTAGGAACGAAACGTTATAGGAATCAGACCTCAGATTTCCCAAATAGGATTTCCGGGTAAACATACTGTGTTAATAATTTCAAATACAGATCAACACGGAGATTGTGAGTATATTATGTGTCTGTATACATTTTGCTACCCTCAACTGGTGATGATAACATTTTTGCATTGCCTTATTCGATTCTTTAAAATCTGTCACAAATACAATTCATTTTTTTGTTTGTATTTAAAAGATATATATATATATATATATATTGTTGTGATACCCTACAACTGTAATACGTTGAGCAACCAAAGAAGGAAATTACTGTGGTAATTAACCGACCTAATTCCAGGACAAAATAACGTATTAAAATTAATGAAGGTAACTCACATTCTATACCACGACTATAGGAGGACTCTCAGGGTAAAATGCTGTATCAAGGTCTTGCAACTTACCACGACTCTGTTCAATTTAGAAAAAGTAAAGAATGTACGATGGTCACTATAGAGAAAGTCTTAATTTAAAATCCACTGCATGAATGCCTTCTGATTTTACAAGATTACAAAATTACGAATTCAAGATATAACAAACACAACTGAATCTTCTCTGTTATAGTCAGAACTTAAGTTTAATATATCACCCACCTTGTTCGTCGTCACTAATCGTTCACTGACCTCTTTTTTAGATAAATCCCTCCAATCAGGCCCAAAACACTCCTTCCAGCTGTCCAGAGCTGTACTAACCACCAACTCAGCTCCTACTGGACTCTCTCCACTATTGCCTTACTATCCAAACTTGCAGACTATTAATTTAACTCTAGCACCTACTAACTTCTCCAGGATATAATTCGCAGTTAAACTTTCACAGGTGGTTATTTTTGTTTAAGATCAAATTTAAATATATCCACTGTTCCTTAGAATATTTATTTACTAGCTTACAGAAAGCTTTTACAACATTCTATGTAGTGAAATTCATTAAACAACTATCTCATTACAAAACTTTATACTAGGTACAGAAAAACACCCCTCTTTGTTTTTCTAATTTTCTCGTAACTAATAAATAATAATTTTATTTTTCCTCCTACCAATGAGGATAAACATTTCCAATCAAGACCTTCTATCTACTAACAAATCATATAATACCTACCAACCATAGGACACTGCATGCAATAAATAGGAATTACTCTCCATTCCTTCCTACTCTAAAGAAAATAAATAAATTATCTAAAATGTGCTTTTGAATTGATTTAGGCCAAAAAAGGAAACAGATTACAGAGAGCTCCAAATCCCAACACACATAACCACTGCTTCACAATCATCGATATAAGATTTATGGAACGAAAATGAAATACTGATGTACCTTCACACCCTAATATGATATCACAGCAATATATATGTTCCTTAAATATATTAACAATAATTATTTGTAATTTCTAGTACTATGTAATTGTAATTCCACACAAAACGGAGGTAAATCAAGTGAAATTTGAAAATGTAATTTAAGAATCACTTTACAGTTGACGAAACAGAATATAATTGAAAGTCCTAATTTTGTCGCTGTTATCTGAAATAGAAACATAATCAACAAAATAAACAATTAATTCCAATCTAGTTCTAAAATTACCTATATTGTATTTAATAGAGCAATTACAAGAACAAAGTACAGACTGCGACAATTTCTTATTTTTTATTAGTCAACATAGCCCCAATTTACAAATACTTGCATAGAATATTCTGTTGAAGACGATCACATCCCCTTTAGGGAAAATAGTTGCAGAAAAATTGAAGATTTTAAGACCCGCAAGATGAGAAAAGGTCAGAAGCTGTTTCGTAAGAGCCAATTCTGAGAAACAGTAATCGAAAGAGCAAACGCGATCGTGGTTTTTTTAACAATCTGTGGCACTGACTTTTCACAATCTCCCAGTGAGTAAAACTATTGATATTTTGCTATTGTGCTACCCACATTTCTCATCTTGCAATTGTAACTGCAGCACAAATTCCACAAAATGTGTTTCTTCCTATAGATGTGCTGTTGCTATTGTGTTCACCCACCATAGTTTTGAGCTCTTACTACTTTTAATAATTTCTCAGAATATACTCACTTATTCTTTTAGTTGTTTTTACACTATCTATTTAAATATTGCCCAACTAAGTAATTCTTCGTGATAGAATATGGTACATGTTTCTTTTTAGTATTATGTGTAATAAAATTTAAATTTTTGCAGACACATTACATGTTTATGGTTTATATATTGTTTGAGGTTTTCGGGCTTTCTCGAACTGTCACCACTATGATTAATTTTTGGCTTCGACCGTGTCGTCGATTGGAGGTAACCCTCAGCAAAGACAGGATTACTGGTTAGTGTTTGTGAACCTAAACAAATTAACGTTTCGCAAGACATTGCGGCTTGCATCTTCAGAGTCCTCGTAGTACTGCGGTCCAAACGGAAAATTAATCAAAGTGTTGACATGTTTATGGTTGACTACCTAAGAGTTCTGTTAAATGGGGGTATACCTTTTTCGATAATTAACGTTTATGTGTTACTAGATTTGTTTTATTTAACAGTAATTCGTGGGAAATTCTAGCTAGGTACGGAGTATTTAAAATGAAAAGTTATTCATTTTTAATGCTGTAAATAGAACTTTATTATCTTGTAAACGTTTAGAAAGTTTAAAATAGTAAAAAGAATAGCATCCGTCAGTATTATACACCAGACCGTGCGTGTGTACATAAGGCTCCCGCCACTATGCTATTAGTTCCAGGTAGAGTTGCTATTGCAAGCGAGTACAACAACATATTTATAATGTGAGTACTAAGTACTAAATAATAATTTGAAATACATTTTTAAGTAAAGTAATATTAAGCAATACATTATCCGTCCATTTACTACGATTTTAAGTAGTCAAACGTATCCAAAGATGTAATATACAACGTTTTCCTATATATATATCAGCATGCAACCAGATTTCTTTTGTAAATATATGACACAGAAACGTTATTTGTGCATTTACGATGATTTTAAGTAGTCAAACGTATCCAGAAACATAATATGCAACTTTTTCCTATGTCTATATTAAAATCCTATGATCAACTTGAAATGATATATATGGTGTGCAACCAAATTACTGTTGTAAGTGTATGACAAGAAAGCGCTACTTGTCCATTTACGATGATTTTAAGTAGTCAAACGTATCCAGAAACATAATATACAACTTTTTTCTATATCTATGTTAAACTCTTATGATCAACTTGAAATAATATATATGGTATGCAACTAAAATTGCTTTTGTAAATAGGATAATACAATAAATAAGTAGGTAAACTATATGCAGTAGAAGTCATAGTACATCGAATACATACATTCAAGCAACGATTTACCTCCTGTGTTTTTTCAATTAATGTATGTGTTTGCCATTTTCAAGGATCATTCGCTTAGTATATACTTACTGTACATATCGGCGTATAAGGCGACCCGACTATAATACCAGATATTAATATCAGACCACATTTATTGTATTTAGCTCATATTGGGCGTATAAGACGACCACTCAACTTCCATGCGTACGATTAAGAAAATTATAATATTTTCTCTAAGACATATTCCGCCACTTTTAAAAATTAGTTCTGTTCGCCTAAATAAATAAAATAAGCTTGATAAGTTAAATACGAATATATATGTATTTTATGTAACATTGTTATTCTAAGTAATTAGAGCACAGTTAATTCCAAGATACAATGTTTTATAATTTGTGTATCAGTTAATTTTATTTTATCTGGTCTTAAATTTTAATTTTATTTAAAAATGCAAGAAAAAGCAGCAAAGCTTAATTTTAATGCAGAAACTTGTTTTTAACTCATAATTTTATATACAGTGTAAAAAGTAACGAGTTTATCGCCCCAGGACAATTTTAATTATTCTTAAAGCATGCAAATTAAAAATCTAACTTTATGAATATGTACTCAGCATTGCTCAGGCACGTTCTGCATTAAAATTTAAAAAACTCAGCCAGCATGTCTTAATATTAAGGGGCTCACTTTTTTGTCATTCTTAAAAGAATTTCGCAAACGGCAGTGCGAATGCAGGTGCGACTTCGTAATATATGGCAATATTTAGAATCACAATAAGGTAACAGCTGAAGCTTCCCACTAAACATTGAAATAATTAAACGTGGTCGTGATTTGAGGCTTTCTCCCAGTAATACCGTGTTGGTTTTCTCTGGGCCCGTGTTTCTTCTCAAAATAAGACGTTATGTAATTATTTTTCCGTTTCCTTTTAGTATAACGTTTACCTGACACCTTGTAATTAGTCTAATACTGTAATAACGATGTTATCGTTAAGTTGTTAATTATTTTTGTCTCTTCTGTTTAGATGTTTCTTTTTGGACAACAAACAAAGGTATTGCGGTTTTATCGTAAGCACAGCAAGGTAAAAAGTTCTTGTTTTTTATGTTTATTTCCTATTCCCTTAGCACTTTCAATCAAAAATTAGAAATACTTACACAAGTGAGGCGTCAACCACTGACTGGAACATATGCACATATTGACCTGCATTAATTCTCATTACCGTCAAAGTTCTCACGGTATTATTTCCAAGTAGTCGGAATTGGTTGACATCATTCTGAATTACTTATTAATATTGAGAATTACTGCCATTTCTCGGAATTACTTAACAGTACTTGGAATTACTTTTCAATATTCGGAATTACATACATTACATAGCAGTATTCAGCATTACTTGTCAATGCGCAGAATTTTTTGTGAATTATTCGGAATTACTTTCCATTACTCGAAATTATGTGGAATTAAAAGGTAGCAGTAGTTTCAAAATTATTTGGAAGTATTGAAGTGCCAAAATGAGCACATTTTAAACATATTTTTTAATATACATGTTGACTTGTTACAGCGGAGCATCTTAAAGGGATTATTTTATTAGAACATCCTGTATATGTTTACGTTTTTGAATTCACCGTAAAATTATTTTTCCAGCGATTATCTAGTTTTTTATTTTGGATGAGCCGTTGTCGAGTTTATCTAAAATCAATATTTTCAGAGATATTTTTATTTTTTCGTTACGAAACATTGAATTATTAAACTTTTTATTTCTATCTAATCTAGTAGCCATGATTTTGACATAAAGAGAGTGGGATTGGAAATGGTAAGAGCAACTCCTAACTTTTTCCAAAAACTATTGTTCACTGACGAGTCGACCTTTACACAAAATGGTAGCCCAAACCGACATAATACTCATCATTATGTAATAGAAAATCCAAGAATTTGAAGTTGATGGAAAACGACAAGGGGCTGTAAATGTTTGGGGAGATATTGTGGGCGATTTTGTGATCGGGTCACATGTTTTAAGAACACATCAGAATGATGGGCAATTTGCCTCAACTCCTGCAAAATGACCCGCGGCAGTCTCATCAATTGGCCACCTAGATCGTCAGACTGGACTAAAATGAATTTTTCCTAGGGGGGCATATAAAACATATTGAGTACCATATCCCCGCAACTACTGCAGAAGATATGAGGCCAAGCACAATAGTTGCTTTTGGTTGAGACGTTGCACACAGTAAATATGTCGTATTTGAAAAGACTGAACATGTGTGTTGAGCAGAAAGAAGATCACATTGAATATTTGTTATAACTAAAATTGAATTGAATAAAAACTGTTTTTCTATCTATGATATAGACAATAAATATTGTCACTTTAGGCCACACACATGGCTGCTAGATTAGATAGAAATCAAAAGTTTAATAATTTAACAGTTTGTAATGAAACCCTAAAAATATTTCTGGAAATATCGATTTTAGGCATAGGACAATATTCATAAAAATTGTAGAGAATTAACGTGCCAATTTAAAAATATAATAATTAATATACAGAGTGTTTCATTCGAAAAGAGCGAGAAAATGCTCTCTGAAATTAAAAAATATTGCTGTGGTGGTAAATGAATAATGAAATTAATTTTTGATAATTGTGTCGTTTTAGTACACCACTTGGGTGCATAACTGCGAAATATGTATTCTTAATTAATCGTAATACTCATGCATCGATTTAATTTGTTGATCCAACTACTTATTCCAAATTAAAAACAGGAAACTGTTGGAAAGATAATTTTACGCTTAATTCAAACTGTAAAAAGATATATCGTGTTCTATTTAAAAAACAATATTTTTAAGATACTCCGCTGTAACGAGTCACCATGTATATTTAAAATAAATTTTACAATGTACACATTTTGGCACATCATTAAAAAAGAAAACTTTCTAAAGTATTTTAATAATGCCAATATTGGACTCTCAAGCGGTAATGAGCAACCCTGTATATCAAAGCTGTTTCATACAATCTGCTTGGTCTTCCGCCACCTAATATCATGCCTGTCTGTCTATTAGTCATTATCTATTAGTTCCGTTCCCTTCCAACTTCTCTTTTATCTTGTCCTCTTCCTCCTTTCTTTCCCAATGCTTTTCTGGTAAACTTTCTGCAGTCATTCTTCGCATTTGTCCATACCATTTCTTCTGCATAATTTTTATTATTTCTGTCAGTGATCTGCTCACTTGCGATATTTATTTTATTCTGTCATTTCGTATGAGATCGCACAATGTCAGTCTGTAGCATCTTTTCCATTACACTATCGCCGTTGTGTTTATTTTATTTTTCGTATTTTGATTTAAAGACTATACGTCTGCTCCCTAGGTGGTAGAACCTTCCACCATAGATTCAAAGATGCATTTTTTGTTTAATCTGAGATATCCTCATTCCGTAAGACAAAATGTAGTCGTTTGCTTCTGACATATTATTTTGGATTTTCCTAATCTCTCCCATCTGATGTTAATATAACTGCTGAGTACTTTATGTTTTTATGTTTTAAAAATATCTTTATCTACATACTTTTTTTCGCTTTTAATTTACAAAATCCGCTTATCGTATTCTTTTGGTAATCATCTGAACGTATAATTTATGTAGTCCTCATCTTCAGCAAGTATTACCTGATCATCGCAAACAGTAAATTATAAATATTTTCTTGCATTCTAGCTCCAATTCTTCTATACTTTCTGTACCATATTTTAACGCTTCATTGATGTATACTGTATACTCTAACGAGCGCTGGAGAAATGCAGCCACCCTGTCTCAGCCCCTTATTTACTACAAATTCGTCCGAGTAACTTCGTCCGACTTTTATTTTGCTTTTACTGTCCTTGTATAAGTTGTTCACTGCATTTACGTAACATTTGTCTACTGCGTTGTCTTTTACTGCTTCCCATAATTTATTCGGTGGAACACTGTAGAAAACTTTCCTCAAATCTATAAATATTATATGTCTTCCATACGCTATAGTTTATCCTGCAGATAATGTTATCAGTGCATGACGTTCTCGGTTTAAATTATCTTTGTACTTCTGTTTCTGCTCTCGTTTTTATATTTTTGGTTTTTAAAATTCGCTCATACAGAACAGAAGGTAATACATATATAATTAAATAATTTACATAAAAACATAGAATTGTGCAACGATCTTCCCAAAGTGCTAAATAAAGAAGTTTAATTATTATGTCGTACTTCGAACTAGCTCGCAATACTTAGCAATATGTTCAATTACATGATGCGTTACTTGGAATAATAATTACTAACATTATTTGAATTGCGAAATGCATGTACACAGTTTAACATAGTGGTTAACCCCTCAAATACAATCGAAATAGATTTGAAACGTCCTCTATTATACAGAAAATTCAAATGCCGGTGCTATCAAACTATTCCGAATCCAGAATCAAAATCGCTTTCCTATTCTGGAGCACATAATAGCTTTCCGAAAATAACGTTGATATTAGAATTGCGAATCCCTTCCTGATTTCAACAAAGCAGACTTGTATTGAAATTCTAAGAATCAGAAATGATGCTTTCTAGAAAATTAAAGATACATATTGCAATGGATAAGTCGCAGATTGGTTTCTAACTCTACAAGTTTGGTAAAGTAAATATAGAAACGTCGCCATCGTCTGCTGTAAACCTGTGAATATGCTTAAGAAATAACATATCTGTAGTATACGATGTTTTTTTGCAGTTTTTTGCAGATATTGCCTTGTAATCTTCTGCATCTGTTGTATCTAGCTAAAGGTTGTTCATAATTTTTATTCAAATAAGTATTTTTAATAACCTGCCATATTTGGTTGATTTTTAACAAACGCTTGGATCTTCTAAAAAAATATGTCTCAAGTGGTTTTTAAAATACTTAGGGGAAACTGGGAAATTTTTCCAACTAACCTACCTATCATTGTAATAGCACAAAATATGATGGCCGTTTTATACAGCTCGAATTTATTCATATAGTGATTGTTAGGTATCACCTAGATCAGTGATTTTTCAATACATTTGTTTCCGCCTTTCACAAAGTAAACAAAAATAAATCAAAGTTAAAATATTAAAATTTCCAATACATGTAAGAACCTAAACATAAATAACTGTAAACATAAAAACGGCCGATTTGACCGCATTCCAATGTAACCTCGACTACAGCGCGTATTCGCACTGCCCCATCTAGGTCCCTGGCTTTCAAATCTGGGCGCTGTGTTCGATACACACACAATAATATCATTTTCAAGTTAGAGGCGATTTCTTACTATTGTTTTGATGGCAGTCATAGATAAGGAACTTAATTTGCACGAATATGATGTAGCAAATGGCACTAGACACTTTATAGCTTGTCCGCAACCTTAGGGTATTCTTGCATTCTTTTGGTCCAAAACTGTTCTACGCTCTAGGAAAGACGGCTAGTTTCAACATTTCATCACCTGATACTTCAATAAGTATTTCTTTCATGTTGGTCGAAATTTCAGCTTTGTTCAACTGAATTGTCTAATCACGGATTCAATATCCATCTATGATTGTCATAAGTATTTTGAATTTCTTTGGGGACATAGCCAATGAGCTATTTTATATTGTGCAAACTAACTTGCATATTTGCATCGCGTACTCAAAATTGATCATATTAGCATCCTTAACTAAGTCTTCCATGAGTTCTTGAAAGCACTGGAATAAATCAAAATGCTTTTTTCCAATTGAAGTCGACCAGGAATCGAGTTTCTTTATAAATTCATAATTTTGTCCGAGGCTGTTATTATTAACATAATAACAGCCTCGGAGCCTTGCAATTGTGGTTAGGTGGTTGAAAATCTTATTAAAGAAAACCGGTCTAGGAAACGAAAGGGATATAGAAAATATGTTCTCATATTCCGATTTTTCACCTTGCAGGTAAATCAGAAGTTCCGCTATTAACTGGAAAACTCTTTTCAAGATGTTACCCCTCGGAAGCCATCTTTTAATTTGACAATGAGATCAGATCGATGTCCTGTCATAGCCTTTGCACCATCGGTGCATATTACAATGCATTTTGTCCAATCAACCTCGTACTTATTAGTACTTTGCATGAAAGTATCCAATAAAAATAAAATATCTTCTGTAATATCATGCCTAGTATTGTATTTTACAAATGCTATAAATTAGACACAGAAGTATTCGTGGATTCGTCCATCTGTCATGAGAAATCCGCGCACTTCTTAATATTTTCAACAACTTGTGTTCGAATATCTTCTGCAATGTCACTTATTCTTCTTTGGAGAGTATTATTATAGAGGGTTATTGCGCGCAGCTTGCCAGCTTCTTTTTCATCGACCATTATTTGCACCATTTCAACAGCTGCTGGTACAATCAAATCTTCAGCAATTGTATGTGGTTTACTGATTTTTGCAAGGCCAAATGCATTTCTATAACTTGATAGTAGTGCTTTTTCATTAGTTGCTGATGTAAAAGTGGATTGCTCCTTGTGTTTGATGTTCGATATTTAAAAACAAAAGGAGTATAGCTCGTACTTAACGCTAAATATTTGATATCGATTTATTGCACTCAACACACAGTCAACAGCACAGCACGCAATTTTGAAATGATGACTGCTTATATAAGGCAAGGTGGCTTTTCCAGATTATTCCAATGCCATCTAGCACCCTCCCGAATATGGTGAAAATTTCAGGAAACACGAAGAACAACTAGATAAATTGCGCTAGTTGATAATAGATGGCGTCAATTGGCCGTTTAGCCTCTGATTCAGAATGAAATTGAGTACTACATGAGGGGGGTCGCGAGAAAAAATTTAGCCCGAAGGGGGTGGCGCTACAACTTTTTATACCAAGCTGGTGTATTCGTACCTAGACCATATTTTAACGGATCTTTCACGTTTCCAAAAATCCATTATTCATATAATTTTACATTTTTTTTTTGGGAAATTCGCCGCGAAGTTAAATTTTATGAAACATACAATTCCAGTTTCTATTAATGTTGTTTACTCTATAGACAGACGAAAACACTGTTGGCCGTTGATTTAGGAATTTGAACCAACAGGTGATAGATAACTGTATCTTTACCCAGGGCAAAGATAGCCTGTCCTAAATATGGGGTTGTCATTTGTCATTCTAAAATTGATTCAGAATCGCGAACCAATCCTTCTGTAGTCTATTCTTTTCAAAATCTAAAATCGGATTTTAATTATTTCTTGTTTTTGACAGCACTATCAAACATACCTGCTATTAACGAAAGATACAATTCCGGTTTGTATTAATATTGTTTTTATTTACTAACTCTCTAGACGCAAACAAAATCATTGGTGACTGCTTAGTAACTTAATTTAGGAATGAGAACTAAGAGGTGATAACCCTGTCTTTTTGTCCAGGACCAAGCCACCCACATTTATTATTAGAACAAAAAAATGATCGGTAATCTGAAACTGAATTTCTTCCAGATTTTAAAACGGGAGTTCAATTCACAATTCTAGAGCCCTAAATCGATTGCATATCTGAGAAATTGGGGTATCATTCGTCATTTTACAATAATTGGTTGACAATCGCAAACCAGTTTCTTCATAATCGAGTCTTTTCAAAATCTAAAATCGGTTTTTAATGATTCTTGACTGTCAAAAAAATCTTTATTAGCTAGAAAGGCTGTGGGATGGATATGGCAAATACAAAACCTACACCATATTTTTGTTATTAGAAGAGGAGCTTAATTAAATTTAGTTATTTGGTTTAAGACACGCCAGTTTCTATTTTCTTTATTTAATCGGACCAGGTAGCGTTAATTCCGTTTCGGAAACATTTATTTAGTACAATCGTGCGAATCGAATAGATTTCGGGATAGTATTTCCTCCTAGCAGAGTATTTTCTCTTGTTCCGCAGATTGGGCAAGCGCACACTTTTATGTTAACCGAAAATTTATTATATATGTGGTTGTGTCGCATCTCCCCTTAGTTAGAGCACCCCCGCGAAATGTTTCCTAATAAAACTAAGTGGTTTGAACTGCATTTTCCAGATCGGATCCCAACCAGCCTAGGCAGAAAAAGCGGGTCGCAGGTGATGGAATGGACTCAGAAATGGACGACCCCGAACTAATGTTCGAACCAACGGATCATCTACGAGCCTGCCGCTGCCCTTGCGATCACGTTATATACAGTCCTGGGTACAGCTGCCTACAGGTTAGAGCTTTCTTTTAATTCGTTTTACATAGTAGGGGAAATCCCTATGCAAATATTTTTACTGAACGAAGGGTTCAGCCTCTGCGTGACAAAAACTGACTGTGCATATTTCGGTCTCGCCGTTTTCATATTACCTTTGGGGCAAAAACGGTGAAAAATCAATAGGGAACATAAATTGAAATAGGTAAAATCTAAATATCATCCAGTGTTAATGACATATGGGTCCCTCCTAAGTTCTAACATAATGAAATGTAATTTGATTGAAACAATATAATATAATGCCACATAAAGACTTTGTTCACAGTAACGTATATCCCACTTATCTGCAGGAATCATCCAACATAATGCGCTATATAAAATGAAGTGAAATAAAATAGAAATAATTTTTTTCAATAAGTAGCATGTCAATAATGCCTTCTGTAGAAAAAATCGGTAATATACATTTGATTTTTACCCGTCAATATTTTTATTCCCTTGAGTTACCGTATAGTTGGACGAATAAAGTTGCTTCTACAGAACTTTGAGAGTTACCAATCCCTTTTAAAACTACGTTATAAAAGAGAATATTTAAATATTTGTTCTAGTATTTGGAATAATATTTGTGAACAATACAGTGAGTTTTTGATGGAAGGAATAAATTCAATACAATAAAGGTAATGGTTTTTGTTGAAAATCGATCGGACTTCAATTTAGATTTCTTAATTCGCATTTTTGACCTATATTTCAACTCAATATCACGTTTGGTTTTCCTAGAAATGACACAACTTTCTTATTTCAAATACAACTGCCTGTATGTATTAACGGATTTGGATAGACAATCAATAAACGTTTTCAGTAAACCGAAATTTGACAAACTTGACATGAAAATTTACAGAAATATTTATCAAAACTTATAAAAGTAATGCAATACAAAATAAATGCTTATAAGTATAGTAACTCAACTCAACATAAATACATTTTTATATTAAATCTTCAAACTGATGTCCGTTCATTTCCATGCATTTCTAAGGTCGACAAATGATTTCGTGTAGGACATTTTGAAGAATATCAGGCGAAATTAATCGGAGTTCCTGACGAATCTAATCTTTTCAATCTTCCAGGGTATTTAGTTTATTGCAATAGTTACACTTTGGATTTTAAATGACCCCATAAGAAACAATCTAGAGGTGTTATATCAGGTGACCTAGGTGGCCACTCAATAGGTTGCCTTCTGCCGATCTACCTGTGTGCGAAGGTGACGTTAAAAAAACTGTCGAACTACTAATACATAATGTGGCGGGGCTCCATCCTGCTGAAAAATATTTGATTGTCTGGTAGATCTGGATTTTGGTGGTTGGGAAGTAGAATAGCTAAATCGGGAATAACATGTAACTGAAGAAATTCCAAGTCGCATTCCTTCTAAAGAATATGGTCCTAGAAATCTGTTACTCGCGATTCCGCCCATACATTAATTTTCAGAGGACGCTGAGGGTGCACAATACCTGCAATTTTGCTTATTGATAGTATCATTAGACAGAATATTCCCTCATCGGAAAAAACTATTTTCTGAATGTAATTTTAAGTTTCAGTACTCATTCCGATCGCTGTGCTTGCAGAATTCGACCCTACGGGCAAATGTCGCCTTCTAAGAATTTATGGACAAAGTTGGCTTCAAATCATAATTCCTCGACATTTCTCTAACTCTCACACAAGATTTTCTTCAGTTGATGTTTACCTCAACGACTTGAGGTATCTGGGCTGGTTTACCTTTGGGGAAGTCCCTAACATGGCCAAACTCTGAACTTTGTTTCTATTTTACTCACAGTACAGTGATATATTGACGGTCGGTCAGGGTAACATTTATTATATAAATTGCTGACTTGTATTTGAATTCGAATTCGATCTCCAAAACAAATCATCATGAGTATTTCTATTCGTTCTCTTTCTGTTAGACAGCTCTTGATTATTGATGGGATACTAGTTATGTGATTAATTCTTATTAAATTGCAATTAGTAGTGGTTACCAGTAATTCTGACAAATTCATTGACTCGTATGACAACTACCACTAAGTAAAATTGCATTGTATGTACAGAGTGCAATCTCCAGAAGATCATTATTAACATAATCGTGATCCTCGTTTGTACCGCTTGCCCAGTGTCGAGGCGGAGTGATGCAAAACTAGGCCAGTTTGTGCTATACACAACAGGGTCCGACTCTTGCGGGCTACCGTGTTGGTGCGAAACCGTGCTTGACTTGCCTGGTGTGTGTGTGTACATCTAGTACCGACCACCCAGGGAATTAGAAAAATTTCCGACCCCTGGAGTGACTCGAACCGGGAAGCGTTCGAACTCTCACATCCAAAGCTTGGCTGTCTTACCACTGAGCCACCCCAGCCCTCGTCTCCAGAAGATATGATTGTCAAATCACATTTTGAGAAACATTTCTGCAAATTATCATGATAAATATTTCAAATTTGGATTTACTTAAAACGTTCATGGATTATGTGTCCGAATCCGTTAAAATATACAGGATATTGTTTTTGAAATTAAAAAGTTGTTGTCACTTTCGAGGAAACCGCAGGTGATATTGAGTTGGATTTATTCCTTTCATCGTAAACTCACTGTATATGAGAAGTACGAACTAATAGTACGCGTTAAAAATTAACATACTACACATCTACATAGTTCTCAAACAGGATCAACAGATTGGGTACGTTAAATGGGAATATACTTTATACAGTTTGTCCACGATAGCCATTATCATACACGCGGATTTCATAAACGATAAAAGATAGAGAATTTGTTGGATGCGCATGAGTTTTGAAAATATTTGTTAAATTTTCAGAACAATCGCCCATGCAATCATTGAAAAAATCTCTTTTATAATGGTTCGTATTGGTTTATTTTCACAAATGACAGACAGAACTGCCAAAAAATTTTTTTTCCTGTAAAAGTCTGTGAATTATTATTGTTTATAGTCGGTTGTGAATCAACAAATATAGCAAACAAGAATACAGAAGACTACATTTGATTCAATTGAAGCTGAATACCTTAACCCGTTAACGCCCAAGTTATTTTTTTGTTGTGAATTTTTGTAAAAACTGAATATGTTGTTATTTGGGACTTCCTGAAGCTAATGACGTTGCACAAAATTAAAATGGCGCAGTAGTTTTTTCAAAAAATGCTGTCCTATAAATAGGACGCTGGGAGGATATGAGTACATTATTGTGGTAAATACAAATAAAATTCAAAAATTTAAGAAACGGTATATTTATCAAGCACTAACAAAACAAAAGTAATTATTATTATCATATTAAGAATTACAAAGATTGGCAAACAAAAATAAACATTTGCGGGAAAATTAAAATTAGAACAAAGCGATTTTTGTTTGATTTTCGATGATATTTTGGAAAACACAATGTAACGTTGTACTTGCTGCAAAATGTCTTCGGTTTGCCTGAACAATTTGGATACTGACTGGCAGCGGCGTTGCTTTTCACGTTTTTCCAAGAAATGTGTCCTTTCATCGTACCTAACATTATCAGTAACCGTCAGCCTGGAAGTTGAATGGAAACTAAGCGGTCTACCTTTGAGGATTCGTTTACCGTGTTCAATTTTTAGATATTGCACTGCAAGAGATCTTCTGAAATCCTTTATGGAAATTGAGTTTTGCCATGAATGTTTCGATATAAAAGAAATGCATTTACGACAGCCTTATCAATAATGCGGGTAACTAGACACCAATACCACTTTTTTCCCCTCGCCGAAATACTATACTTTTCTAAAAGTCCATCATGTTGATCAACACCTACCATGTATCGGTTATAATTATAGATCACCCTTGACTGAGGAACGGCATCATGTCCTTTTTTTTTCTTTACGATGGTATTCCAGAAAAACGTTTTTCCAGTCTGGCGGAATAATCGTCTTGGCCATTCTTCTTCGCTTCGGTGGTAACAGATCATTCGTGCCTCTTGTAGCAGAAGTAGAAGGTCCTCTTATAGTAGGTAGATGTTGAAACGCTGCTTCTAGCAGCTAACGACGCTAATGGTCGTCTTCGTCGTCGTAATACACATCCTGTGGCGCCTTCATCTTTGATGTAGTTCACTTCGGTTCCTCCTGGAATGTCGTTAACAGTAGGCGTATCAAGTTCTCCATCATCAAAGTCCTCCTCATCCGTCAATGCATCCACCTCAGGCGGTAGGGTTAATATGTCCGCCTCAATTTCTTCCGAAAAGCAATATTCCATGGCTTCTTCCAATGTTTTGAATACATTTTTGCTCATTATTATTACTTTTAGATGAAATCTGAAACCAAAATTCGTCAACCAAACGATGGGTAAAATATTGAAAATATTCACTGTAACGCCCAGCGTCATATTTATAGGACACCAAGATTTACAGGTTCGCACACAAAAATTAAATGGCAATTACACTCAACCTACATTTGTCATTATAAAGTTGATCTTACAGCATGCCAAAACAACAAAAAATATTTACTTACGTGGTGTGGTTTTCACGAAATCACTAAAACAAAGTTGTGTTGCACAGATGAAAAAAATGTGCAATATAGCCGCATCAATAACCGACACATAACAACCGATAGTTGAAAACTAATGTAGGCCCAGTAGACACTCTTGTATCTATTTTTAGACCCCACTACCCCGAGTCCATCCACCACCCCAAGTGGCCCCAAAAAATTCGTAAATGCACTGTCCTATAAATAGGACGCTGGGCGCTAACGGGTTAATCTTTATCAATCACAAAATGTTAGGCGGAGTACTGTTTGCTAATAATAGGTGAAAACATAAGAACCGACAGAACTCTATTTCAAGAAAATAAACTTTTAAAAAGTATACCCTGTATGAGCAATATTCAAATTTAAGAACTATTCAATCGGCTTTTCAACCTTATATTCTTTGAATAAAGATTTCCATTCTGCATAAGGTCCTTTCTTATCTCTCACTTTAAGCTCTTCTCCAACATACTTAATAAAACAATGAAGAAGTTAACATTTAATATTAATTAAACAGCATGAAACAAGAAAAGAAACAAAAAATTTGTTATGAATCCACCTAAAACAGAAAATCATTATTAAACTGTTATTTCGAAAGGAATAGAGATTTTTTTAGACAAAACACAGGTAGTAATAGATGGTGCTGAAACAAACAAGCTTTATTTTACAGATATGTACCTATATGTTCCTCCTGCTGCTTGTGCTATTGTTCTAAAAACTAGAAGAATAGGTCCACGAAGACCGTGTACATTATTAAAAGCTTTGTAGCTGCAATTCATGTTTAATGCGACTCCAAATCTGGAGATCTAACAGGCCAATTGGTGGTTTTTCAAATTTGCTCTAAATCAAGAGTTTTTTTAATAATATATGACTTTGAAAATGAAACTATTAAAACTCAATAGAAGTAAATGAGGTATTTGGTTTTTTTCTTTTGTTTGTTTAAAGCCCACTATACAAAGTGACATTCTGCAGTCCACTGTCAGATTTTTTCGCCTATAACTCTGTTGTTTGTAAATATAAATCCATCAGTAAAAGAAGGAATAGATAGCCCATTCCAATGATGGAATGGCTGCCATCTACAGCTACTGAAAAAAACACAAAGTAAATCTTGAAACTTAAACGGTCTATGAAATATATAATTGCATATGCGAATTCTACGTGAAAAAGTGTCTTAATAATATTCAAATCAGTTAGCGACTTCATTAATAATAAAGCAAAACGTTTTCTGCACAGATGTTAATGAAGAATATCGGTTTTTTCAGTTTGTATTGAATATTAAGCATATTTTTGAGAACTTTAAAGTACTTCATATGCTGAATAATTCTAATTATTTACCGCATCCCCATCTCCCACCGTTTACGAGGTCTCATTCCAACAGAAAAAAATTTTAGAGATAGTTCCATAATGTATGTTACACCACAAAGCTGCAAACAGCTTTCCCATTTAACACAAATAAATGACTAAGGGCCGGTCGTGTGCTACAATATATCGCGCTCGACTTCTACGCTGAAGGTCTGGGCTTCAATTTCCTGTACCGGTATATAGAATGTTTAATGGTCGTTCTCCCTTACAAGACAATGCAAACTAGCGAGGTATAATTTTTTGTAAATCATCGCTAGAGTAGAAGTGTTTTCACTTCCAGTGGTTGGGAGCCCACGTTAAGCTGTAGGTCCCTCATGTCTACGGTGCGTTAAACGCCCAACACAGGCATACGAGACAAGGTTGCACTCGTAGAAGAATACCTAATAACAATACCTCCACAAATTGTGCCGTCTATAGGGTACGAAATCGTGGAAAACCTATACCGTCGGATTACTAGTAACTGTCATCATAGACTATAACATGACATTTTAAATATATTTAAAATTCAAATGTTAGAAAATGTAGGAGTAAATTTTAATTCTAAACAATGATGATTTCACGGAAAATAATTGTATAAATAATTAAAATATTTAATAAATATTTTAAAGTTATTCAGGGATGCTCCTAGCTAACACACGTTACGTAATAGTTGCAATCGAAGGTTCAATACAAACTGAGTACGAACAGAAATAGTTCTATTTTTTTTTATTTAATGTTTGTGTATACATAAAAACATTTGTTTCAAGATAGAGTAATTATAATGGTATGGCACTACACCCCATGAAATAGTTTGGTCCGTAAGGCGGAAAGTCATAGCTCTCGTGTCCTTGCTCTCACACCCGGCGATCGCGTGGCAAATTCATTACACGTGATGATGTGGTAGGCATCACGTATGATACAACCACATTGTTACCCCTTGTTTATTTGAACGCCGGTAATAAATTATTTAAAGCGACTGGCACCCAAGATAGACTAGTTTTTACAAATGTGTGCTACATTTAAAAAAATCATCGTACCATTACTATATTATTTTAAATAATATTCAGATCACAATTCCTTCAACGACAATGTGCTTTATTAAAGAGATTGCTATCTGTTAATTATTCAAATTAATTAATACTAATTATTTTATGTGAAATTTTCCATTAACTAAATATTCTGTAGGCAAACATTATAATGTAAATTAGCTCTGTAAATAAAATAGTAAGAAGAATCTTCATCATATATTTGCTTGCATTCGTATTCAAGTCACTGCGAGGCAGATTCTCAAGTAAAATATGAGCTATTGATCTAACACCAGACAACTTTCAAAGAGAGTACTTTAAGTAGTATTTCTCTGAATGAATATTTAATATTAAAATTAAATGCACTCTCGAACTGATAATGCGCTATATTTAATAATTCATTGCTGTATTATTACACAAGTTTTATTATACAAGGCGGCCCATTGCCAACGAAACAAGCGTGTTCTGTGAGACTAAACTTCAATTCCTCGAAAAACAGCCAAACACGTTAAATTAATTTTCCAGTGGGACATGTAATACAGGTATTTCTGTTTACCCATCTTTAACCGCAAAATTGGGTGATTTTGATTTGCTGCACATTTTTTTTATTGTGAAAATTACGCCAATTTTGGAGTTGAAGATAGGATAAATAGCAGAAAGCTATATTACATGACTCAATGGCAAATGAATTTTACACGCTCGGCCGATTTGCCAAGAATTGAGGGTTAGTATAACAAAACACGTCTGCTTCGTTTTCGGTGGGTCACCCTGTATTGTTTTTTAGCAAGCATTTATTAAATATTCCATTGGTTTTCACATCCTTGGTAAATATAAAATTTATTTTTTTTTGTTTCAAAGTGTTTGAGATAAGTGAACTCATCAATACAGAAAATTAAACAAATGTAAGTAATTAAAAAGTTAGACTGAGTAGTTAAATCTTGAATAACCAAAAATAAAACTCAATTACTTTTAATACGTGATGGTATATTCGATTCAAATTATTACGTTTCTTAAACGTTGCACTTACTATATACTGAAATAGAGAGAATAGACAGCAAATGCACTATTTTGGAAAAACACAAATTCAATATTTCAGGAAAATCATACATGCAACTTTAATCTAGATTTAATACAGAATAGTGCCTATATGATTTTGGTTTAGCTTGTATAATTGTATGAAATAAAATCATTCCAAAATTAACAACTGAATTGCCGTTATATCAATACATCGGTCATCATACAGGTTGCTATACCGTGCGAACTAGAAATGTACGTAATGAATTCGATTTAATTACCTTGGATAGCCGTAGGATAATTAGTTCTACTGTGTTTGGATGTAGCCACTTTAATAATAAAGTTTCGTAGAGTAATACTTTGATGACTTTAACTCCTGTAATACCTCCTAGTTAGACCAGTGATACTCAATCAGTGGTTTGCAGAGGGATTTGCAATTAATCTTGAACGAATACATAGAATAATAGTGTAAATTATTGTTTTATATTTATAGTTTAAAAGGCTGGGGTGGCTTAGTGGTAAGCCAGCCAGGCTTTGGATGTAACAGTCCCAACGGTTCCCGGTTTAAATCGCTCCAGGGATCGAAAATTTTTGTAATTTCTTGGGTGGTCGGTACCGGGTCCCTGTCTCCATTTGCCATTGAGGATAAAATGAATGGCACTCCTCGTGTTACGATCTCACTAGAGTAGTAACAGGATCATTTACACAAAACTACACCACACACCAGGCAAATCAAGCACGGTTTCGCACCAATACGGTAACCCATAGAGTAGGGCCCTGTTGTGCATAGGGCAAACTAGCTTAGTTTACCTCACACCACCTCGACACTGCGCAAGCGATACAAACGAGGATCACGATTATGATGATGAT
>JABXWE010006725.1:0-50285 GCA_014611495.1 Limonius californicus
AAAACCGTCGCAGGTACGAAAAAACTACAGGAAAACAAAAAGATTCTAAACAACACAAGAAACTGATTTTGTATTTTAGAATTTACCAGCGGTGCACCATAAAAAAGTTCAGGGGGAGAAAATGGGGCATGACCCCTGAAAAAGTATCGCCCTGTAGATTCTCACAACCATTTGGCACGCCCAATGATGTAAGCCCTGCAGCGTAACCTGTATTACAAATTTGAGCTAAATATTTTAAAAACTGCAGGAGCTATAAAGAAAAAACTAAAAAAATCTTGATATTTCAACACCCCGTAGATCAGTAACGAAGCGTTTGCGGACTATGTTTATATGAACTTTTAGTTATGAAATAAGCCAAAGAATTACCTCCTTCCGTATGTACATGATATTTAGGAACACCCTGTATATGGGCATCTTAACTTTTGCGAATTCGCCTTTTTGCCGAATTCCCAAATTTAAATAGCCGCATTTATACTTAGTTCTTGTGTAGCTATCGTTTTAATTCTAGTTCAACCGTATTTGGGTACACTTTCTATATATTAGCGTGTACCTTTACTACCTATTGTATTAAAATCTAGAAGTGCAAACGGAATATGTTCCTTAAGCAGTAACTTTAGACAGAAGTATTTCCAAAATGTAAATTCACATCATGTAACAATTTTGATCTAGAACAGTTTTCTAAATTTCTAAATTCTTCTCGCGACATCTTCTATTTATTTATTTGTTATCCGTGTTTCCGGAAATTTCTACCATATTCGAGAAGGTGCTCGATGGTACTGGAATAATCTAGGAAACCCATTTTGCTTTAGATAACCAAAGGACCGCGATCAGATTAGTCATCATTTCAAAATTGTGTGCTGTACTGCTGACTGTGTGTTGAGTGCAATAAATTGATAACAAATACGTAACGATAAGTACGAGCTTTACTCGTTGTGTTAAAGATGGATATATTTTTAAAACGGTGATTAGAACCTTCCGGGTCTGACAGTGACAAGAGTAGGTACAAGGAAAAATAGATTGAACAGCGATGAATATCTAAAATATAATTTTATCGTTGTTTCCCAAAAACCCCAGTGCGTACTTTGTCGAGAAATCTTGTCAAAAGAAAATAGGAAGCCATCAAGCTATTTGCACATTTAAATACTAAACATAAAAACAAAAAAAAAAGCACGTAGAATTCTTTTGAAAGAAAGCTAAACCTCCTCCACAAGGAGGAAGCCGCTCCTACATCAGTAGCCGCTACTTGTGAGAAATCGCTACTATCAAGCTATCGACTTGCATTTCGCATATAATTGGTAAAGATCTGATTTTATCAGCAGCGGTTAAAATGGTGCAGATAATGGTTGGTGAAAAAGAAGCTGACAAGCTGAAAGCAATACGCCTCTCTAATAATACCACCCAAAAAGAACAACTGACAATGAAGAAGATATACGAAAACAAGATATTGAAAATATCAAGCAGTGCCCGTTATTACAGATGGACGAATCTAGGGATATTTGTAACTGTACCCAATTTATAGCATTTGTAATATACAATACTGGACATACTATTACAGAAGATATTTTATTTTGTACTCCATTAGAGGTCAATACCGCCGGAAAATGTTTTCGACACTTTCATGCAAACTACTAATGAGTACGAGATTGACTGGGTAAGATGCGTTCATATATGCACCGATGGTACCAAGGTTATAACAGAACATGGATCTGTTCTTATTGTAGATTAAAGAGATAATGCCAAATGGTACATGGTTACACTACTTTTTACATCGGGAAGCTCTTGCATCAAAATCTTTATCTTCTGAAATGAATTATGTTTTTAAAATGTTATCATAGTGGTAAATTCCAACAAGGGAAAAGCATGGCAGACTCGGATTTGTTGAAAAATTTGTGAAACATGCGTTCTTCTCACGCAAATCTTCATTGTCACACGGAAGTAAGATGGCTTTCGCAGGGTAAAGTCTTGAAAAGTGTTTTCCAGTAAAAAGCGAAGCTTTTGGTGTACCTGCAAGATGAGAAACCGGAATATGAGAACATATTTTCCAATTTCTTTTGGCTTCTTAGGCTGGCTTTCCTTGCTAATATTTTCGAGCACTTAAATACTATGAACAGCAGTTTGCAAGGCTACGATATTAACATAATACGGACAAAATTAACGGATTTCAATTGTAAGAAGAAGTTTCATTAATTCCAATGCGTTCAAGAACTCATGGAAGACTTAGTTAAGGATGATCATATGTTGAATTCCGAGCACATATTTCCAGATATGCAAGTTAGTTTGCTCAATTTAAAATAACTACTCATTGACTGTTTCGCCGAAGTAATTTAAAACAGTTTCGACAATCACAAATGTATACTGAAAGCGCTTTTAGACAATTCAGTTGAAGAAGCTGAAATTTCGACAAATATGAATGAAAACCTTGTTGAAACATCATGGGATGGAATGCTGAAACTAAACTTCTTCTCCCAGAGCGTAGATTAATTTTGGATCAGAAGAATGCAAGCATACCCCGAACTTGCGGACGAAGCTGTAAAGAGTTTGATACTATTTGCTACATCATATTTGTGCGAATTAAGTTTCTCGGCTACGACTGGCATCAAAACAAAAGTAAGAAATTGGCGCCAACTTTAAAATGATATTATTGCGTGTGTGTATCGAATACAGAGCCCAGATTTGGAAAGCTTAGGCCCATACTTTTTACTTTGTAAGTTGTTGTTATGTTTACAGTTGTTTGTGTTTAGATTCTTGCATTTACTGAAAATGTTTATATTTTAAGTTTGATTTATGTTTGTTATCTTTGTGAAACGCACAACTAAATGTCTTGAAAAGGTATTTTGCTCTATTTTGGAAATCTTTCCACGACCCCACAATGGGTCGCAACCCACACCTTGGGAACTATTGATCTAGATGTTCGATACAGCATATTGCAACAAACTTTTCTTCAAGTATTTCTTCCTATAGTTTTAATGTGATTATTTCAAATCTTGGATATCAAAATATTTGACAAATCCTTCATAGCTGTTTATAAGACCATGCTTTATTTAACACAATTTGATTAGTTCTAGTATAAGACAATTTGTTGCCAGGTGTTTCATGCGGTCCTCAGTTTAGTACAGCTATTGCGTATAATGTTATCAAATAAGATTGGAGGCAAATCGATAGCCGTCAATGCACAGATGTGAAGTTGTGAATAATTATGCAAGAATCAATTATAACAACGATTTATCACGCGTTTCCTCGTCTCGCGCGTCGTTGCGACGTCACTACATCAATCATATCCTGCGTTAATCATTCCGGGCGCCTGTTTCGCGTCCCTGTTTTATGCAGAAAATGGCCAGAACTACATGCAAATTTAAATTCTAATCTGATCATATTCAAAAATCCTCCGGTTATTTTTCGCTATTCTTTCCACGCACAAAGAATTACAATGACCCAAATTGAAAAATTTCTGTTATTTGAAGAAACACCTGACGAAGAAGATTGTGCTAGTTAACGTTATCCACCTGACCGAATGCTGGTTTTGCGGCAGATCAAAGAATACAATTTGCATTTGCAATATATTTTAATAAAGACTTTGTCGGCTGAAATGCTTGATAATTCGCATCCGGTCTGCTAGACGTATTTCAGATAAGAATGCCGGAATCGTAATGGTACGTGGTTAGCTTCTTCGAACATGCCATTATCAACGTGAGAATGTTATTTATAATTTTAATTGGTGCCTTACAGGATTGGAAATTAATCGCATAGAACAATAAATTCCTAGTAGGGTTCGATCTTTAGAAAGTCGAGCATTTCCTGAAAACGAAATACAGTACGATGACGAGACATCAAGATAAGGGGTGGTTACAGGAAATGCAAGTCTTGTATTGAACTTATAGGTACAACTAAAATAATTATAGTCTGAATGCTTGTGTGTTTTAGCGTTGAGTTGAGCTCAAAATATCCAGGATTAGACTAGAAATTCTGTATAGAATTATTTCTTGTAGTTGCAATAGCTAAAATAAGTATATAATAATTATGAGAAAAAATTCTGTACATATATGGAAAGTCTCTTTTGCGTAAACAAAACAAAATTAAAAAGGAAAATATTTTAATTACTATAGCAGTACTACAATGTTCTAAAACGTAGCTTTCGATTTACTTCTGAAATTCTTCAGTTTTTTCTGATTTTTTGCAACTTTCTAGTTTCCAAAAACTTTCAGCAAAAATAATTAAACATATTTAAAATATTACTTTAAATTCAGTCAAACACAAAATTACTAGTTTCTTCCCTGAAAAACGTCATGAGATTACAATTTACACAGGCAATACTGAACTAATATTGAAATACACGTTTTGAAAATTGAATTAGGAATTTTTGATAAGTTACCATTTTGTTCTTAGAATATAAATATTCTATTATTAAAATTAAAGTAAACGTTTTGAAAATTGCAATTTTCAACTTCCGATTAATAATACTTCGGGTTTGATGAAAGTCACGAGGATGTTATTGAAACAAAACTTTGACCCTGATTTCCTATTTTCTAAATAGTAATCGTTTCGGTTTCCTAATACTACTACTATACTAATATTGTGATATAAAAATTAAAGCAAACCTTGTGAAACTTTCCATTTTCTGGTTAGTAATACTTTGGCATAAGTTTTTAAAATGTAAGTATTACAACGATTAAAATAAACGTCTTGTCACTATGATTTTTTATTTTCTAATTAAGAAACGTGTTAGCATACTGAATGCTTTAAGGATACTAATATTGTGATATGAAAATTAAAGGAAACCATTTGAAACTTAGAATTTCAATTTTCTGGTTAGTAATACTTTGGCATACGTTTTCAAAATGTAAGTATTACAACGATTAAAATAAACGTCTTGTGACTATGATTTTCTATTTTCTAATTAAGAAACGTGTTAGCATACTGAATGCTTTAAGGATACTAATACTGTGATATGAAAATTAAAGGAAACCATTCGGAACTTAGAATTTCCATTTTCTGGTTAGTAATACTTTGGCATAAGTTCTCAAAATGTAAGTATTACAACGATTAAAATAAACGTCTTGTGACTAAGATTTCTTATTTTCTAATTAGGAAACATGTTAGCGTACTGAATGCTTTAAGGATACTAATATTGTGATATGAAAATTAAAGGAAACCATCCGAAACTTAGAATTTTCATTTTCTGGTTAGCAATACTTTATATAAGCTTTCAAACTGTAAGTATTAAAACAACGTTTGAAATAAACGTCTTGTGCCTATGATTTTTATTTTCTAATCAGGAAATGTTTTAGCTTACTGAACGCTTTAAGGATGCTAATATTGTGATATGAAAATTAGAGGAAACCATCCGAAACCTAAAATTTCCATTTTCTGGTATGTAATACTTTGGCATAAGCTTCCAAAATGTAAGCATTAAAACAACGTTTGAAATAAACGTCTTGTACCTGTGATTTTCTATTTAGTAGTCGTTTTAGCTTACTGAATGCTTTAAGGAGAATAACATTGTGATATGAAAATTAAAATTAAAGGAAACGATCCGAAACGTAGAATTTCCATTTTCTGGTTAGTAATACTTTGGCATAAGCTTTCAAAATGTAAGCGTTAAAACAACGCTTTAAATAAACGTCTTGTGTCTGCGATTTTCTATTTTCTAATTAGTAATCTTTTAGCTTACTAAATGCTTTAAGAATACTAATATTGTGATATTAAAGTTAATGAAAAATATCCGAAAACAAGAATTTCCATGTTCTCATTAGCAATACTCTGACATAATCTTTAAATAAGTAAATACTGAAACGTAAAATTTGATCTAATCGTCTTCTGATTATGATTTTTTATTTTCTAATTAGTAACCGTTTTCGTTTCCTCAGCGTTTTAAGAATAATAATATTATGATATCAAAACTAAAATAAACGTTCTGAAAATTTGAATTTTTATTTTCTGATTAATAAGACAGTGGGTTTAAGGGTACTAATATTATTATGTCCTAATTAAAGGAAACGTTTTAAAAAATTGAATTTTCATCTTCTGTTTAGTAGGATTTTGTGTTTAGTCAAAGCTTTAAGAATGTAACTATTCAAATTTAATTTTGGTATAAACTCCTTCTGGCTGTATTTTTATTTTCGAATTAGGTAGTAACCGTTTCGGCTTACTGCACGCGTTAAGGGTACTAATATTGTGATCTCAAAATTAAAATAAACATTTTGAAAATTGAATTTTCAACTTGTGATTAGTAAGACTTTGGGTTTGGCGAAAGCTTTAAGAATGTAAATATGAGATCACAAATTTTGATATAAACATTTTTAGCCACGATTTTTGTAGCCGTTTCGGATTATTAAACGCTTTAAGGACACTAATATTTTGATATCAATATTATATGTAACGTTTAGAAAATTTGAAATTTCATCTGCTGATTAGTAAAATTTTAAGTTTGGGGAAAGCTTTAAGAATGTAAATATAAAATCAAAAATTTTGATGTAGAAATTTTGAGTCATGACTTTATATTTTCTAATTAGTAGCAGTTTCGTATTAGTGAACGCTTTACGGACACTAATATTTTGAAATTAAATTAAATTAAATTAAATTAAAACGAAATTTAAAGGTAATGTTTGGACAATTTGAAATTTCATCTTCTCATTAGTAAGACTTTGGGTTGGGCGAAAGCTTTAAGAATGTAAATATTAAATCATAAATTTTGGTTTAAACGTTTTTGGTCAGGATTTTATATATTTCAGTTAGTAGCCGTTTCGGATTAGTGAACGCTTTAAGGATACTAATATTTAGGTATCAAAATAAAGTCAGAAAATTTGAAATTTCATCTTCTGATTAGTAAGACTTCGGGTTCAATCATGAATTTTGATGTAAATGTTTTTAGCCATGATTTTCTGTTTTCCAATTAGTAACCGCTTCGAATTAATGAACGCTTTAAGGATACTAATATTTAGATATCAAAATGAACGTTTAGAAAATTTGAAATTTCATCTTTTGGTTAAGAAGACTTTGGGTTTGGTGAAAACCTTAAGGATGTAAATATTAAGTCATAAATTTTGATGTAGACATTTCTGGCCATGATTTTCTGTTTTCCAATTAGTAACCGTTTCTGAATAGTGAACGCTTTATGGATACTAATATTTGGATATCAAAATTGAAGGTAACGTATAGAAAATTTTAAATTTCACCTTTTGATTAGGAAGACTTTGGGTTTGGCGAAAACTTTAAGAATGTAAATATTAAATCATAAATTTTCATGTAAACATTTTTGGGCATGATTTTCTGATTTCCAATTAGTGACCGTTTCTGACTAGTGAACGCTTTAAGGATACTAATATTTTGATATCAAAATTGAAGGTAACGTAGGTATAGAAAATTTTAAATTTCGCCGTTTGATTAGGAAGACTTTGGGTTTGGCGAAAATTTTAAGAATGTAGGTAAATATTAAATCATAAATTTTCATGTAAATATTTTTGGGCATGATTTTCTGATTTCCAATTAGTAACCGTTTTGGATTAATGAACGCTTTAAGGATACTAATATTTTGATATCAAAATTGAAGGTAACGCATAGAAAATTTTAAATTTCATCTTTCGATTAGCAAGACTTTGGGTTTGGCGAAATATTTAAGAACGTAAATATTGAAACATAAATTTTAATATGAACGTCTTCTGACAATGATTTTCTATTTTCTAATTAATATCCGAAATTGAAGGTAAACGTTTACAAAATTTTCATTTCCATCTTCTGATTAGTAAGGCTTTGGGTTTGGAGAAAACTGTAAGAATATAAATATTAAAATATAAATTTTGATATGAACGTCTTCTTAATATATAATATATAATTAGTAACCGATATGGTGTGTGGTGGTAGCTCAGTTGGTAGAGCGCCCGCTTTCTGAGTAAAACGCAGATTTATGAAAATCTTGTCTACAATCCACCACACACAATTGCTCAATCCAGCTTGCAACCTTGGGACCTTAATGCTAATAACTTTTTCTGGAATTTCTGTCGTTCGGATTCGACGTTAAATTGTAGGTCTCCCGTGTTTCTACGTTAGCGATAAGGAGGAACACGTGGCAGAGAAAAGGCCGATGCCCAGTAGTGGACGAAAAAGCTGTCAATGAATGAACCGATATGTCTTACTCAACGTTTTACGGATACTAATAATGTAATATCAAAATTAAAGGAAACGTTTAGAAATTTTGAATTTCTCTCCACTGATTGGTAAGACTTTGGGTTTGGCGAAAGTTTTAAGAATGGAATATGAAAACATAAATTTTAATATAAAATTTATTGACAATGATTTTTTATTTTCTAATTAGTAACCGTTTTGGATTACTGGACGCTTTAAGGATACCAATATTGTGATATTAAAGTCAAAGTAAACGTTTCGAAATTTTGAATTTTTGTCTTCTGATTTGCAAGATTTTGGGTTGGGTGGAAATTTAAGAATGCAAATATTCGAATATAAGCTTTCAAATAAACATCTTCTAACTATGATTTTATATTTTTTAAGTAGTAGCCGAGTTGGCTTACTGAACGCTGTAAGGATACAAAAAATGTGATATAGAAATTAAAGGAAATGTTTAGAAAATTCGAATTTTCATCCTCTGATTTGTAGTAAATGCTTCTGAATATCTTGCACTTGACTATATTTTTGGTTTAATGAAGTTTTTACTAATACTAATATTGCAATATAAATTGAAATATACATATTGAAATACTGCATTTCGAATTTCTGATTAGCAACTGATTTCGCTTAAGCTTGAAAGCTTCTGGAAGACTAGTACTGTAATATCCAAATGGAAATAACACAAGAACTGAATTTCTAGTATTTGATAATAACGAGTATTGCAACATAAATTAAAATATACATATAGATGTTCTGAATTTCGAATATCTGCTTGAAAACTGTTTAGATGTAGTGGAAACTTTCAGCTTACTAAATTATTATTATCGAAATTGAAATAAATCTTTTAATATCCTGAATTTCCCGCTTTTGATTAACAGTCTTAATAATTTGGCGAAAACTTAAAGCATACCAATATTATAACTTAAAATGTGAAATTAAGATTTTGATATACTGAATTTAGAATTTCTGATTAGTAACTATTTAGCAAGAGTTTTAAGATTGCTAATATTGTAATAGCAAAATATTTTGAAAATCTTAATTCATATTTTCTGATTAGTAGCTATTTTGGGCTAGTGTAAGTGTTAAAGAATATTAATATTAAACTTAGCATTTCGAAAATTTGGAAGTCTAATTTGACCTTAGTAACTGTTTTGGTTCTGGGAAAGCATCAAAATCCATATTAGTAGATTTAAAGAAAACCTTTTAGAAATTTAAATATCTAATTTTTTGTTAGTATTAGTATTATTTCGGTTGGGTGAATATTAATATGTTGAAATATAACCAACGAAATTAAACCTTCGAAAATCTGAATTTCTGCCAATTATTTCCGCTTAGCTTTTATCTGATTAATACTGCAATATTATATTTGATATAAGGGTTTGGCAATCATAGCTTTTAATTTTTGGGTGGGAATGTTTTGGTTTCGTAGAAATATTCAAAATATTGATGTACGATTAAACCTATATAAAGGTTTTTGAAATCTGTATTTTAAATTTCTGATTAGTACCTGTTTTGGTTTTGTGAAAGCTGTAGAAGGATACTACTGTTAAATTTTCAAAAGACACATCTATGCTTTGAATGTATAAATTATTGAATATGAACCTGAAACACGTAAATTTTTAAATTCTAACCTTATTCAGCCGAATTTTCAGGACCTAGAACAATCTCAAATATTATCATATTAGAAAAACATTGCAGTGACAACGTAAATTCTAATATTTCTAAATAAACTGTAAAGAGCTGACGTGCAGTACTAACTATTTCTTTTGTCTTTGATAGACAACAAATTTCAATTAATTAATATTCATGAAATCGCCATGTTTGGTAAGAATTTCTATATCAGAATTTTAGTAATCAGAATATTGACTTACAGAAAATTCCAATTTCGCCACTGAACAACTTTCAGCTGGGGAAATATATCGTCAGCTTTGTGAAAATACACATAATTTTAAGTGAAACCAATTGTTCAGATATAAGAAATTGGATCATTCAGAAAATAATTAGTAGCAGCAAGCACTGTAAAAGTTTAGGCCAGGAATGTATGTTGAGCCTTTTTACCAGTTTTTTCTTTTCTTCTTTGCACTGTTTAGGTTTAGTGTAAATAAAATCACAAGTTATTTACAATGGAAATTAAAAAACGTATATGAGCCGTACTTTTAATGTCATTTTATTACATTTCAGTCTATCCCGTGGAAGCAGGTAAACATTTCGAGGTGGCGCCAGTCTGCAGGTACTAATGAAGGCTCCGGTAACTTGACTCCGGTTCGGTTCCGGTTATTACAGCCAGCGAACCGGGTAGATCATAAACTGCAGACAGCGAAAAGGTGTATTGAAACTGGACACTGGCGTGATGAGTTACAGTCGTAACTACGTTTATGGACCCCATTATGGCGATACTCGATTGTAACTGCACTGTAATGTTTTTGTTCCAAGGAATTTCAGCTGTACACTTTTAGATACGCGATTTAAAACGGCTCTAAAAGCGAATTTTATATTTTTCCGAACTGAATCGTACATTGCTATACAATACAAAGGTAGCACTTCTTCAATTGAAATATCAATACAAGTACGCTCCATCTAAAATTACTGAAAATTAATAAGCATCAGCTAATCTACCTGTACAGATACTCAATCAAGAAAGTCTTGCCGTGGTATGTTTACTATTTACTACTTCGATCTCGCTTCTCCATAGCTTGTGTCAATTGGGGTTAACAATATTACCAACTTAAATTAATAGAAATATATCTTCGAAGGTAAGCATTACCCCATACATTAATTTTTCTATAATATACAGTTCTAGAAACAAAAAGTATGGTATTCTGACGAATGCAAGACCATTCTCTTGGGGAAATTGCCTGTAGCGGCCAGGTTGATGTTAACCACGAAAGTTATTTTTAAAATGATGTATTTATTTGGAGTAAACGCGATTTGGGAAAGGGGTTAAATCCACTTCTGTGTGAATTCGCAAGCGGCCAATTTCGACCTGCCATCCGTTTATCAAACAGAACGTATCATTTATTTAGACAGGTCAGAGCCGACGGTTTTTCGCCGCGGGTAAGAGTGTATCTATGTAAATTCAATTTTTCACGGCTTTCCAAACGAGTAGTTATGTTCTTGTTCGGCTTCCAATTACATTATGCATTTATAAGTTAAAGGCTTAATAGGTAGCTTATTTTTCTCTACAGGTGAAGTGACCAAACTTTTTTGCATTAACGACACTTTAGATGATCCCTTTTAGTTGTTTCGGTGGTTAACAAACCTAAATTATAAGTCAAGCCGTGTATGATAATTGTGGTTGCGTCTAAGCATAGTTCTTATATCTAAAACTATACGACTAACTAAAATAATACATCGTGGAAATACAATGGCAAAGATAAGTTATTCTAACTTCAAGAAAATCGGTTTCAGAAATGAAAGAAGCGAAGCAGACGAGGCTCGAGGAATACTGCTGCAAACATCGAGGCGAAACTATTTTAATTTCAAGGGAACATGAAAAAAAAAAAGAAAAGAAGAAAAAAAACCTCGAAGAACATTTGTCCATAGATTTTAAAAAATAAGCTTAGTATAAATATAAATTTGCATGCTGCATGCAAATGTTTCAAGAATGTATGAACGAAACGGGAAGAAGGAGAAAAATAGTAAGGAAACATTAAATACAAAAAATAACCATCGGAAATGCGAAAGCGTGTTTTCTAATTTAAAGGAATTATAAAGAGAAGAAGAGGAGTAGAAGAATCTTGTAGGAAACTCCATAAAGATGTAGGAAGAACATTACAAATGCAAAGATAAAATTTTAAAATAACGTACGAGAATTGTTCATTAGAAACACGTTTGGATCGTGTAGGCGCGACTGGATCTGTTGAATTTCTTTCTTTCTGGGGTTGTTTCTCTGTAAGCATTTTTATGGAACTCAGAAATGGCGTTTACTATAGAAAATTTGTCCAAAGATAATAATGCGTCCTGGTATTCAATTTTTAACCGCCATAGGACGTCAACCATTAGAAATCCATAAGAGAATGAAATCTGTCTATAGTGAGTCTCACATGGCAGTGGTTGAGTGGTGCAGAAAATTTCAACAAGGAAGAGAATCGTCTAAGGATTTGGCTCGTCCAGGACATGTTCGTATTGCAACTGCAGATGAAAATGGGAGGCGTTTGGAAACTAATTTACGTGGAAATAGACGCATTAAAGTCAGAAAACTTTCTGAAATGATGAGCATCAGTATAGGTGTGCATTATATTATTCACCTCTTGGTTATCACAAAGTTACTGTTCAGTGAATTCCACAGCGGCTTACTGCTGACCAAAAGAATTTACACTCAGTACTACCAAGAAAAATGCAATATCTTCTTACACCAGATCGTTGCCGGTGATGAATCTTGGTGCATCATGAATCGGACTCGAAGCGTCAGAGCATGCAGTGGAATCACGGAGATTCTCCTAAGCTGAAAAAATAGCTAGCCTAAATTTCAGCGGGATAAAGTAATGTCAACCGTATTTTTTTATTATGAATGTGTATTCCTGTTAGATTTTAAAGAGGTTGGTGTCATATCTATGCTGAATGATACGCGGACACCTTACAACGTTTACGTATCAGCATCAACAGTAAAGGTCCCAGTAAACTCACACGGTGTCATTATTTTACGTGTTCGCCCACATGTATCCCGAGTGATTCAAGACATACTTACGCGTATCCGATGGGAAGTGGTAGAATAACCGCCTTACAGACCCATGTTTCCTCATGCGACTTCCATGTCTTTGACCCATTAAAATAATAGCTAAAGGGACAGTGATTCATTTCGGACGCTGAAGTGCAGACTGCCGTTAGAGAATGGTTTCGTCAACAGCCGCAAGAATTTTACCAGCAGAGAAGCTATAGATTAGTACGACAGTACGACATGCCTTAATCCCAAAAAAGATTTTTTTGAATTGGGCGAGTAAAAATTTTGTTACAGCCTCTTAATGTGCTTCTAATCCTCGTATATAAAAATTTAAAATCCAGCAGAGATAACTGTTAGGGACTTTTTGACACAACAATCCACAAACTGTAAATATTATAGTATTATGAAATGAAAAAGAAGAAAAAGAAGCCCGAGGAAAGCTTCTGCATTAGATCAGATAAGAAACATGCAGTGAGCAGGAACACCAAGATTCTTTTAAAATTAATTGAAAAAAAAATAGAAACTTTTAGAAAAGTTTTGTATTTCGAAAGGGAAAGTGAAAACATTTTTTTAAGATAACGAAAATATAAAGGAAATCCAAGGAAGGTTCCATATAAAAATTTATAATAATATGCGCTGGCACTATGAAGACAGGGATGAGCTTTCCTAATTAAAGAAGAAAACGTGCTACAGAGAAAGAACAGAGACGCTACGTCTATTGCACTAGAATTCGGAAACATAAACACCAGCAAAGAAAAGAAAAGCAACTTCTATATAAAAATATAACAAAACAAAACACTACAACCATAGGGGTGCAATTACCAGATTAAACCATTTACTTTAAAGAAATGGTGTTTTGAGACCCAAAAAAACAACAAAAATAAAAGAACGGCTACTAAACTTTTGCATAACCATATAGAAAAACGAGAGTAGGAAAACGAAAACAAAAATTATCTGTTTTGGTTTCGACAAAATTTGAAGAAACGAAGGGTAAATTTTGGGCCGACCCTAGAAGAATTCAAATAAAAACTGGTTACAAGAAATATGAAATTAAAAATAAGATTTCTTAATTTGAGAAACACTTCCCATTTATTTCTAGTACCTTTTCCTTTTCTCTATAATTTTGTTATCGTCTATTTGATTCTTTATTCACTTTTTTTTCTTTCTGCCTTATATATTTGATAAGGCTAGTTGATGTGAATTAAGAAAACTAAAATGGAAAATGAAATACTTCACCAGAATGCCTCCAATTCTGGTGTAAGTCTATCATTTTCCATTTACTCCAAACCCTTTTAGTTCTAACTCACTTCTTTCATAATTACTTTCTCCATCACTGTTTTGTTCCTTTTATATTCTTATGTCACATCTTTTTCTTCTTCCTTTTTAGTTCTAATTTTTGCAATACGTTTTCTTATCCCCCTCCTTTCTACTCGTATTGAAAAAAAAATTGTATTTTTATTATATGTATAATTGCACCTGAAAAATAAATCGAACAAAATTTATTTTCTTTTTTCTCCTCTTTTCACAAACTGCCTTTTTACATTTCTTTCCTTCATCTGGCCGCACCGATTTGTATCTTCCAATGGAATTCCCTTATTCTCTATTTCCTAATTTTGTTTCCAGCATTTACATTTCTAGTTGGATTGCGACACTCTGTTATTCTAACTATTTGTGTTTGCTCTACTAACCCGTCTTCATTTTCTCATTATTTTCAATGATATTTTCTTATAGCTTAATAAAAAACTTACCTTCGTTGTTTTTTCTACTTAGGTGGTTGTTATGTATATAACGCAATCCTGATATTCTCTATCACTATAGTTTTATCTGCGTAGCTTCTTAACTTAACTTGAACCAATATTTAGTTTTTAATCTTCACTGCAGGCAGATCTTTTTGAACCTTCCTAGATTAACTAATACAGCAAACTAGTCTCGAAGATTTGCCTATCATCCTCTTCAAATTTCTGATCTTCACTGCATTAATTGAAAATTATTTTTTCCGATCCTGCTCTTCTTCTGTTGTGATTATATCCGTAACGAGTTTAGTTTTCTTTTTCTTTCTAGTTTGATCGTTATACAAGCCTTTCCGGTATCCATAAACCTTTCTCTTTTCTTTAGAGCATCATTAATTTCTTCTACAGCTATCGTTCTCATTGCCTCATCATTTTCATTGCGCTGACTCTTGCATGGTGTTCCTTCTAAAAGGTTGACCTCAATCTAATGTTTTCTTGGGTAAACGTGCCTTCCATTATTTGAACGTGACCATAGCAGCACAGTTGATTCTTCTCTATAGTATCTACTGTACCTTCTTCTACATCCATTAATTCTGTTCCTTATTCTACGTATTTTTTTCTTGTCTATTTACTTGAAAGTTCTTCTCATAATAATAATAATAATAATAATAATAATAATTGTAGTTTGTTGGTCTTCGTCGTTTTTCTTCTTTGTTTCTTAGGAGGTCGCCCCGGGTTACGCATTCCAGCTGGTTTTAGGTCACATGCTATTTTGACTAATCTGTTGTTTTCAGCTCTTCCGACGTGGCTATTCCATTCTTTTCTTCAATGTTATGTAAATTTCACTATGTCAACTATCTTGTATTGTTGTCTCGCATCTTCATTGCGTATATGGTCTACTCCTGTTTTGCCGATGATTGTTGTTAAAGTACTCATTTCGGCTGTCCTGAGAAGTTGCTTGGTTTTAGAGGTCTTGGCGCGGGTTTCGGCTCCGTAAGTCATTATGAGTCTAACTGTTGATTTATATATTTTCACCTTGCTTTCTATTGACATATGTATGTTTCTCCATATGATATCTCTTGAACAACCAGAAATTCTTGAACCTTGCAGCACATGTAGTTTCAGCTCTTGGTTCATACTTCGATCACTAGTAATAAGAACTAGATATTTAAAAGACATGACATAGAGAATATGTCGAAATTAGAAATAGAGTGAATGCAGAAATAAAAGCACTAAAAAGGGAATATTGGACGTAATTCACCAAAGACATGGAACACGACTTGTACGGATCTCAGAGAAAAATATGGAAAATGTTAAAAGCTAGAAAGAAACCAATATATGAATACGTAGCCATAAACTCAGTGGGAACAGAGCAATGGGTGACGTATATGGAACAATTATGTAACAACGATGATCACCACCATAATGAAGACAATGAATTAACAGACGAAGGTAATCGCAATGAAATCACTATAACACAAGAAAAAATAGAAGCAACTGCTAAAAAGCTAAAAAACAGAAAGGCTTCTCCATACCAAAAGAATGGAGAACTAGCATCACCATACCCATTCTGAAAAAGGGAGATAACAAAGATCCGTCAAACTATCGAACGATAACTCTACTGTGTACACTCTTAAAATTACTGACAAGAGTAGTATCAAATGAAATATTGGAGAGATATGAAATCAGTGAAGAACAACAGTTCAGGTTCAACAGGTTCAGAAACAACCGGTCTACCGTAGATGCCATATTTATTTAAGACAAATAACGGAGAAATCCCTGGAATTCTGTACACCAGCGTATATGTGCTTCATCGACCGCTTTCGACCGCGTGAGATTACAAGACTTTATAAATATTTTAAGAGAAAAAGAAGTTCCTAACAACTTAATACAACTTATAAAGGATATAAACACCAATATCACCACCAAGGTAAAAACCAATAATAAACTGAGCGAAGAAGTACCCCTTACATTAGGGATCCGACAAGGAGATAGTCTCAGTCCATTACTCTTCAATTTAATAATGGACAAAATCATTAAAAGGGTAAAGACAACAGGGAGCGGATATAAAATGGGACGAGAAGAAGTAAAGATTATCTGCTACGCCGACGACGCCGTTATAATATCAGAGAGTGAAGACAATCTACAACGAATGCTGCAAACATTCAAAACTTCAGCAGATGATTATAACATGAAGATCTCCACTGAAAAAACAAAGTGTCTTGTCACGTCAAGAGAATCTATACGTTGCAAGCTAGCTGTTGAAGATAAAAACATAGAGCAAGTGATGTCCTTCACATACCTCGGCATAGACATATCAAGTTTCAATAACCTGCAAAGAGAAGTGCTTCAACAAACAACCAGAGCAGCACAAATCGCCGGGTGTTTAAGAGACGTAGTATGGAAGAATCAACACTTGAATATAGAGAGCAAGGTCCGAATCTACAAAAGCTGTGTAAGACCCATTATGACGTATGCCGTTGAAACTAGAGCAGACACTAATCAAACAAAAAGCATGCTACGTACATCGGAAATGAGAACACTTAGATCGATAACGGGAAAAACGCTAAGGGACAGAATTAGGAACACAGATATAAGGGAAACATGCAAGACGGAAAATATAGTGAAATGGTAACGAAAAAGAAGGAGACAGTGGAACGAACATGTGGGAAGAATGGAGAGAAGCCGACTAGCACGTGTAGCCAGGGATAAGAAACCGAGGGGGAGGAGGCCACCTGGAAGGCCCCCGAAAAGGTGGAAAGATAGCTGGCAGTCGACCTCCCAAGAATAAGCCGTGAATAACAGGCCACCGGCCTAATATAAGCATAAGAAGAAAAAGACTTGTTCGATCATCCTCCTCTCTATCTCTAATTTGTATCGTATGGGCACCTTTGATATTGCCAACGAATTAGGTTTTCTTCTATTGGCACCGTCATGTATAGGTTTTTGCTACTTTAACAAATTGATGGAGCATGTACCGTAATTTGTTTTCTGTGTCTGCGATTAGAACCGCATCGTCAGCATAATACACAATGTTGATGTTTTTATTTCCTAGTTGATAATCCGGGAATGGTTTGACTTTCTGTATTATTCTATCCATAATCAAGTTAAATAACATAGGGCTCTGTGAGTCGCCTTGTCTAATCCTTACAGAAGTTTCTATATCCTCAGTTAGCTCGTCTTCTACTTTTATCCTCGTTTTAGTGTTTGTGTTTATATCGTTGATTAATTTTAGCAAATTTGATGGTACCCTTTTATCTTTGAGTATTTCTAATATGACTCTTACATTTATGGCAAATGCTGAAAGATAGAAGCACCACTACCAAATAACTATATTTGAGTTCTTCAAAGCAGTAGTTACTCTTGAAAATATTCACCAACTTTATCGCCACAGTATAGGGTTGAACATGCTGTACATAGCACGGGCATAAACACACATTTTAAAAATTATCTTTATGGCGGAATGACACAGAGAAATGATGAAGCAATATCCTATGTTTTCCAAATATATCCTCTATTTCTAATAGCTCTCTCGTAAAGCAAAGCTGTCTACCCGTTTAAAAAACTTTAATTTTTTCTAATGAACACAATAAGAGCAGCAACTGCTTACTATATTATTATAAACCCTCGTAGACTTTACGGCCTAAGATGGATATAGTTGTATCCGATGGAAAGCTTTCGTAAGGTCGACAAACTATTTGGTGAACTATGAAAATAGCGTCTGCTGTGGATTGATGTTTACGAACACCTTGCTGCTCCTCGCTGATTTATATAAATGGTAGAATATTATCAAGAATAATTTTAGTTATCCGTTTTTGTGTCGTGTTCAATAAAATGATATCTCTATAGTTTTTTGGGCTTTCCTTGTCACGCTTTTGAATAAAGGGAACGTTATGCTAGGGTTCCAATCCATTGGTATTTTCCTTGGACTAATATAATTTTAAACAGGTTGGTAAGTTCTAATACCAAATCACTTCCTCCATATTTTAGCAGTTTGTTTTTATCTCATCGCGACCGGGTGCTTTACTGTTTTTTAAATTAGAAATTGCCTGCTTGACATCTTCTTGTGTTATTTCTATAATATTTTGAACATCTTCTGTTGCCTCCTGTACTATCTGGTTGTTACATCTGTTATTTTCTTTGAATAAACGTTGAAAATATTCTTTCCATTGGTTTTTATCAATTTCTTAGTCCCCATCATATCATTAATTTCACATTTTCTGTTTCTGAGTATCTTCCACACTTTTTTCTATGAACCATACATATCTCGCTCCATACCTTTAGTGAATGCTTCCCAATATTTTTCTTTTATTTTTCTGTTAGCTAAATTTCTTTTCTCTATGTCCATTTCTCTATCTTCTGGTCTTTTTGTATTTTTGTAGTTCATATACGCTTTTATTTTCCTTTCGGCTATTTCCTTTACTTCTTCCATGAACCATGCTTTATTATAAATTTTCTTTTGCCAACTGCTACTTCCGCTGCTCGCAGGATGTTATTTTTTAAAGTTTTCCACGCTTCGTCTTAGTTGACATTTTCACCTATCCGATTTTTCAAATTTTCTGTTTAAAGAGATTGCTGTAGAAATTTTGTACCGCTTCATCTTCCAATGATTCTATATTCAGTTTTTCAATTTTTGTTGTTGATTATATTTTGTGTATGTCGTACTGTATTCTTATTTTACTTCGAACATCCAAAATTTGACTAGCTGTAAATTGTCTATTAGTTATGGCATAATCGATTACTGACAATTGGCCTCTGGTGATGCTCCAGGTGTATTTATACTACCATTTACGGACAATGAAAGTATTATTTATTCTAAGATATTTTTGACCACAGAAATCGATTAGTAAATCTCCATTGTTATGTTGTACATATTCATTGAAGTGTTGTTTAATTCCTGGGATGGTGTCCCTATTCTTGCGTTTAGATCACCCATGATTAAAATGTAATGGTTCAAAGGTGTTTTGTCTAGTTGACTTTGTAGATATTCTTAAAAATATGTTCTGTCTTCTCTTGTTCTAATTTTTCACATTTCTTTTCTTTTTTCTGTTCTTCTTTTGCTTTCTCTTCTAACAATTTTTCTATCCTAATATTTTATAATATTTTAATGTATGTTACTTTATCAAGCAAGACTTCTGTTCACTTTTTTCCCCGTTTTCTTATCCTATAGTATTTTCTTATTTGTTCATTCATTATTTTCTCCACTTGCTATTCATAAGCCGATAGATATGCTCGTTGGCTCTACTTAACGGAGTCTTCCATTGGTTAACAAACTACATAGTTCCAGATATTGTCTTTTCATTATTCTTCTTCTCTTATTTTTAGTAAATTATTATTGTGATATCATTATCAAAGTTTTTATACATTCTAAGACCATAAATGCATTAACTTTACTGTACTGTAATGCTTTATATGGTTTCTTTCATATGAAATATTTCCAGTCACCTAATATAGAATTTCTAGCTGATTTACATTTAGTAAAGATAGCTGTAAAGCAAGTTTAGGCTATGTTTAGGCACGGTATCAAAAGTAAAGGAAAACGTAAATAGAATCACTTCGAAATGAATAAAAAAAGACATAGTAAAGTACTGATCAATGTAGATACTACATTTGGATCAGAATATTAGATTCCATGTTTGCTACGTGTTTCTGATACATGTTGCATTATTAATCGAAGAGTGGGAGGCACATGTTCTGTTCAAATATTTCCAAATTGTATAATGAATACTTAATAGTTTTTAAAACTGTATGGTGTGCAAAATTGATTCATACTACCATCAAACCCACGTAAGCTCTGCAGAATCGTGTAAATACCTTCACACTTTGTTCGGTCGTTGTAAGTCCCGATTAAATATTTGAAAAAGACCGCCGCTACACGGAATCGGGCCTGAATTGCTTTAACAATTTACAGTTCACACATCGGCCCTGCTGCCATTTTGGTCTACGCGAAACAAAATAAATTTCGGGCTGTCCACGTTAAGGCCAATATATTAACAATGTACGCACGGATGTAAAAAACACAGTGCCTAAAACCTACCTAATTGATGTGTCGTTTTTGTTTTGCTTAATACCGGCCCTGGACATGGTTTGGCCATTAAAATGTCCAGTATATCGCGGTCCGATCTGTGCCAGATAGATGACGGACCCCGAGACAAATGAAGCGCGACCCGGCCTACGTTATGTTCAACTTGCTTGATGACATCTCCCCTCGTACCTGTAATAACTCGTTATATCGTCATGTCACATTAAAATATCGTTTGGATTTGGTTTCGTTTTATTGACTTCTTGTCAACATGACGGTGTTCGTTAAGTGTATGGCTTTTTATCGCGGGGCCTCTCGTACGAGGCAACGCAGGGGACAAACTACACCGCCTGACTGATATAGCCAGTTAAACAAGCAAATACTTGGAATTAATAACCCATGTTTACAAATTAATATGACAAATTTTAATGGATAAAATATAAGAAATTGTAGTAGGACTGCGAGCGAGCAGGTTTTGCCGGAATCGAACACGAAAGCAACGTCACAATTCTGACTGAAATTAATAGAAACGAATTTTTATTAGCTGATTGCCTGCGCTTATCATCCACTACCTATATTTGTTTTAAATACGCCGTAAAAGTCAGGCGATATCAAGATTTTTTGCGGTTTGGCCGGCAACGCAGGCATTAATAAAAAAGGATTTTAAAAGTACGGGCATTCCATTTATTATCTGCCTAGAAAGGCGCACCTCGGAAAAATGCAGATGAGATGGAGGAGAGATACATAGAGAAGATAGTTTTTGATGATTATATTAGGCTTGCATAGAATTGTAAAGCTAAAATACTTTTTAAAGTGTTTTATGTTGGAGATAAAATGGAAAACGTTTGTGAATTAATGTTTCCCGCCTCCTCAATTTTGCGGTAAGAAAAACCATAGAATCGAAAGATTTTTGGAAGAATATTTAAAGTTTTTATGAAATTGATTCAACCGCACTAATGGTTTGCTTGAAGCAAAACCTTCTGCTTTTAAACCAGATAGCAAACAATAAAGTTACATAAATTGGCTACAGGTTACAAGATTTAGTTATAACTTACACGAGCAGAAGTAATGGTCAAACAGAGAGATGAATGGACTCCACGATGGGAGTCTGCACAGAAACTTGCTGATGTGCAGGCTAGCTTCAATATAATTAAACTGAATCTGACTCAGCTAAACTGAATCATGTGGAGAGCTAACACATCAATGAAACTATCAATTTTATAGATTTGTTCTTTAAATAATCTACTGATGGTTTTTGAGTAAATGGGATTACTTTTCTAACAAAGGTATGATTTCCTTCTGTCTTGCTGAACTGCAGAGTTCCTTCCAGGAAGTCTATTGGTTTCGATGTAAATAGGATTTGTCGGTTCATTTTCTTTAATCCTATTATATGTTAATACCAAAATAGAGTGATTCGATAGAATCACTCGCATAGTTTATATTAGAGCATTAAAAGTTGTTTTAAATAATCTTGCAATTATTTTTGATAGAACAAACTTCCTAACGAAGCTTTCATTTGATAGTGGTGGTTGAAAAATCAGATCCTAATTAGGATTACATTTTCTCGAGCAGTGGTTGTTGAACAAATTAAGTTTGTTTTCTAATAAAGAAATTGGGAAGCTATAATCCCATCTTATTGCAATATCGATCACTTAATGTGTATTAGACTGAATCAAATTTCTTGAAGCAATTTTGCATTGATGTTTGAGTCGGTAGATTTGGTGTCTTCATGAAATAATTAACAGATTGTCATCCTTCTTCTATGGTATAAAAATACGAAACAATTATACTTTTAGTTTGGTTTAGCATAATTTATGTTTTGCCAAGTCATTCATAATTTATAATAATTAGCAATTTATTAGGAAGATAGAAAGCTTTAGCGACTCAGTTCATGATATGCGTCTAAATAATTTTGTAATATTGATTTAGTTGACTTGATGGGACTAACCAGAATGGATAGAGTATCGAGCGAGAAGAACGGAGAAGAATGGGAAGGGAAAAAGATGCCAACACAGGAAGAAAAACGGTTGTTATGGTACGGACACGTTAGAAGGGCGGAAGAACATAGATGGATAAAAGAGATGACAGAATGGAGTCCTATGGGAAGACGAAAAAGAGGAAAGCCGAGGAGATCATGGCGCAACAAAGTAGACGAAACAATGGAAAATCGAAGGCTTCAAGAGAGGGAATGGAACAACAGAGAAAAGTGGCAATCGCTTTATTTGAATTAATACAAGTTAACTAAGTGATTGAGTGAATGGAATGAGTTGCCTATTAAGAAGTTGATGTGATTCAATACCACTTTAAGGTAATATAAAATTAAAAAGTTTTCAAGGTAAATCAATTATTTTTTTGTAAGTAAGTCGATGTAGTGTTTGAAACAATTTTATAGTAGTAGATTTTGAATTACTGAAGAAGTCTAACTTATTTTAAAAGCCGAAGAGTTAATTAGATAAAGAATCTAAGACTTTCCATTGCAAGATCAATCTGTTAATTTGATTTATTAATTAAAAATCAATCACTCATTCTCGTTTACCAAGGAGAAGAAATGTATATAATCTTCTGTTTTTGTTTTAGTGGTATGAACCTGCTTACAAATTGGTTAATTTTCTTCAACTCCTCTTCTGTTAGTTAGAAAAATAAGAGGTTTGATGGAAAAATCAGTCACTTAATTTTATTTAAAATAGGAATACCTTTTACAATTAATTCTATGACTGTGTTTGATTTACTAGGATGCGGTTTCTTATACAGTTAATATGTTGTATTCTAATTCAGTATTGATGAGAATAGTTAGAAATTGGATGAATTTATCAATCAGTTAATTGGATATAGAAAAAGTAAAGTTTTTTTTAAATAAAAAATAAATAAATGTATAACCGCTTGAAAGGGTGGAAAGGGTTTGCTTATAAGACAGTGCTTATGGTGATAAAGAAAATAGACATTTTGACTTGGTCTCTGATCACTCAGTGGTCATATTGACATTGAGTGGCAAGATAATTAAAGGAGCAGCTCGCCGGACCTTGTCAGCAAAACCACTGAATGGGAAAGTTTTAAAATTGATCTTCAGAATAATATCACTTGAACATTAACCCAAGAACAATCAAACAACTGGAAGAAGCTAAAAATTTAAAAAATGTACCCAACTTGCTGAGGTGGCTGCCTACAACATCTTCTGTTTGGTAATTTGAACCATGCGTTTGCGATACCTATGTCTTTTTCTTGACAGAACTGGTACAATCTTTCTCCGCGTTCATTGCTATGTCATAATCCGAAGTTTCCCACTAATTCTCCCCCACGCCCTGGCCAATTTTGGCATCGAAATCTCCCGTTATTAGGGTTATGTCATTGCTATTGGTTGTTTTGAGGACATCCATTAACGTTTCGTAGAAGTTTTCTACTTCGTCATCATATTTCTTATATACTTTTATGATATGTTGCAGAAGCGCAATTCTGATAGATATGGGGACGAAGTTGCTACAAGAGGCTACAAGTATTGCCACGCCATGGCGATGTTGTTGGTCATTAGCTGTGCTGCCAGAGTAGTAAAGCGTACCTTCCTCTATATTGCATATACCTTTCCTGGCCATCTTAATTCATTTTTCTCGAGGATCTACATGTTATGTCTTTTCATTTCTTTGGCGGTGTTATCTAATTTCCCTGTCATAAACAGGCTGATATATCATATTGCTCTATGGATTCTGGACTTCACTTTAATGAGCCGGGGGATTCTTCGAATCCTCTGCCCATCTAAGGGCTGCCCGGGACTAGGGGCCATTGATTCTTGGTTTCTCGCCATGGTGATATCCTGGGCAATTGAAATATCCAGAGTGGTTTCCGGTTGGCTTCGCTGTATATTTTCAATCGAACCTCTGGAACCAGACGCTGTTCGCAGCCGTCCAGTCTGGGTACAAACGCTGCTACGTGTTGGTGCGTGGGAGGTATTTTATTTATCTCCTACCCTCCATATCTAGCAAGCATTCCCCAATCCCCCAACTCTTCTAAACTTAAACTGAGAGAGAAACGGAATTAAAGTCGACGACACATATCTACATGCTGTACTTAGGAAACTGGGTTTCATATTGAAAACAGAGATGTCCCTTTAAACCTAAAAAGGAAAGTGTATGACAGCTGCGTACTTCCTGTAAATACGTACGGACTGGAAACGATGACCCTCATAAAAAACAGTCTACATCGTCTTCAACATACAGAGCGGGGCATGGAAAGACCAATCCTAGGTGTCAGTTTACGAGAGCATATCAGAAATGAGGAAATTAGAACAAAAACTAAAATAACATATATAAAGGAGAGACTGGTAAGGTTGAAACGGCAATGGGCCGGACATGTGGCTAGGGCAAATGGTGACAGTTGGGTAATCAAGTTGCTAAAATGGAGGACCTGGGACAACAGACGAAGTGTTGGCAGACTGACGAAACGATGGACCAACTACATCAAGGTCGCAGCAGGAAAAAATTGGCTCCATATTGCAGCGGATAGAGACAACTGGAAAAGACTTGAAGAGACCTACTTCCAGTAGTGAAGAAGAAGTATTGCAGCGGAGCGTTTAATGCTGGGTGTATCCTAACCCGACAATGACGATTATGAAAATCTTCAATTCGGTTGACAAACACAGCATCATAATGCCCAAAACCCTTTCTGGAATATCTACTGTTCGGATTCGACGTTGAACAGTAGGTTCTCCGTGCGCTTCCACCTTGCGCTGAGGTGAAGTAGGTACGTGGCAGAGAATAGGTACCCAGCGGTGGGATGAAACAGGCTGTTATTGGAAATGGTTCTAAAAATCCCCTTTACATAATATTATTGCTTGTGCAAACATGAACCGTAGAAATAATGTTTAAAAATATTTATTCATATAAATTCTTTAATATCAAGTCCGAGTAATACAAACTTAAAATTATTTGTAACGAAATTCAAAATTATAAATAAAAGTGTTCTATAAAAGAGATACAATATCTCCAAAATTGTTCAATTTGGCAGTTGAAGGAATATTTAAAAAGATGTACCGATGAAATAAAGGGATAAATATAAACGGGGAGAAAAATTAGAAGGAAGTTAATCTAACTAAGATAAAGACAATGTGTCCTGAAGCCCCATAAATAACTATAAATAGAAATACCCATGCAAGTGTCAAAGAATGTCTAACATTGGCAACTTTTAGAAAACTAACCTATCTTTTAAAAAACAAGAAAATACAGCAACGCCTGCGATCTTTGGCATTTGACCAGTGTGTAGTTCCTGTTATTAATACGGCGCGCAGACATGGACGCTGACAAAACAAATTGATTGATAGTGTTGCTGTTTCATATATGGATTTGAGGAGTCTAGTATACCTTGAATTTATTCGGGTATTATCAAAGGATTTCATGATTGCCCATTGTTCCAAGGAGTCAAAGGCCTTCCTATAGTCGAAGAAAGCCAGGCGAATATTGATATTGCACTCGCTTGTTTTTTCTATTAGGAGGCGGAGAGTGTGGATACGGTCAGTTGAACTGAAGCCTTGCCAAAAACCACCCTGGTATGAGTGAAGTTTATTGGTTAGCCTATTTGTTATGATTTTCGTGAGAAGCTTGTATAAATGTGACAGTAGGCTAATTGGTCTATAATTCCCAGGGTCTTCCTAGTCACCTTCTTTGAAAAGGTGTATAACTTCACTATTCTGCCAGTGTATTGGTATTGGAGTTCACTTCCTGCCAACTCCAGGAATTCAGATGTTATTCCATCGTCTCCTGGGGATTTTTTGTTCCTTATTTGTTTTAGTGCGTTCTGCAGCTCCCTTTGGCTTATCTCGGGAATTTCTTCGGAGCCTGTATTTAGAATTTGTCTTTGCTCTTGGATTGGATTTGGTAGGGTGGATGAATAAAGTTCGGTGTAGAAACTTCTAATTTCGTTTAATATTTCTTTTCTGTTTGTAATAGTTTTCCCCGCTTTATCTCGTATTTTTATTATTTTTGGTTTGCCTTGTGACATTTCCGATTTCAGTACTTTCATATTTCTGTTCTCTTCGATGGTGTTATTTATTAGGTTTGTTGTATATTTTCTATTATCTTTCCTTGTTTCTTTCTCTATAGTCTTAGGATATGGATACTAAATGTTATCTTTTCGTTTAGATGGCCTATTTTCCATGTTCTTCAGGAAGTCTAATGGTTTGAGTTTACTTTTCAGTGTTTTTTGGATTTGTTGTTGATTTCTCTCCAGTATATCCATGGTTAGCCTCCTGTGTTTGAACTTTTTACCATATTTTTCCTTATACCTGCCAAGTTAATTTGAAAAGGAACTCTCACTAATCAGTGTGTTAATGATATTTAATACTGACACTCTTTGCAGTTTGTTTTCTTGTTTGTGATAATAAAATCGTTCTCGTTTTTGTACGAGGACTTCTCCACGTCTATTGTCTTTGAGGTTGTTTCTTAAAGAATGCATGCATGCAGAAGAGATGTTCACTTTGTAAATATTCCAGCAGTTTGTCGTCTCTTTTATTTCTGCCACTACATGAACCATTGCTGGCTATTAGCAAATTCACTTAATTTTATGAGCATGTTAGGTATCTTTAGTTGTCTTTTTCTTCTTCCTTTCTATTTGTACCATATTATAGCATAGCTGGTGAAACTTTTTTATTCCTTTTTCTCATCAATGCTTCTCGCCGTGTCCAACCATTTGCTTTAGTTATGTTCCATTTTAGGACGCATTTCCAGGCCTATACTAACGTCCCCCTTTCCTTTTCAGTGCCGTATTTCCCAGATTTTCTTTCATTGTACTTACATGATGTACCATTTTTTCTTACTCTTCTTGTGTGGATAAGAAAGAAGATCCGTGTTCTGGAACAGATATGCTATTTCCTGTTTTAAATTTTCGTTAATTTAAACAAAATAATATTTTGTTACTAATGCATATCTTTTCTTACACATTTTTTGCAGTAAAAGTAAGTTTTAAAAGATTAATCGATTAGTCTTAGCACGCCACACCAAATTCCATAAAATCATTTCGAACAACATTAATTTGAAACTTGAGAAATATTGAGCTACTTAAACGTCTACATTCTAGCACAAATTGTCTTCAAGTTTTCCTTTTCTCGAAGGGTGTACTACAAAACATCCCAATCCATTTTGAAAATTAATGCATGCGAGCATGTCACGCTCTCGCCACATATTACCGAACGGCTCAGAACAAAACTCTCGCAAAACGAGAGGCGCGAGTTCACCGCAGAGTCGATTTATTTCTGTCCACCCCCGAAGTAGGTATGATATCTTCGCAAATTTATCTGGGAACAAAGTGAAGCAAGCTGTCGTTGCTTTCGAATGCCATACTGCGTGTCTGAATAGATGGGGTTATAAATTCTACAATTTCTTAATGACTCTTAAACTGAAATAAGTTATTTATGCCGGTGATGAATTTGTTTTCCTTAATTTTTTGTTTGGCTTGGAACTGTCTCAAGCGATTATTCTTTTCAGTTTTGACATGTTAATTCTTCACATTGTTCCTAAATACACCTGTTTTGATAATGTAACATATTATCTTAAAAGTTATTTGGCTCTCCGACAAAAATAAAGCATTCCACGGATTTATAACCAGAACAGCTACCATTTGTTATGATTTTAAAAATAAAATCGCGCAAATAACAGAAAGATTGAGTCTTCAAGCTCCCGAAGCGCTTAGAAACTTGGACTCTCATAGTTTCAATACTGCACGAGCCTGGAAATTCAATTAAATATCACTCACGGGATTCTTTCGGAAATGTAAATTGATGGAATCATTAACACGAATTATGGTGATCATTAGGAAAGCTCTTTAAGTCTTGAAGGCGTCGAAGATCTGAAGATCTAATCAGCAAGATGGTGTGTATATATGTGTATGCCATCTTGTAAAAATATTTAAGAAGTCCATCCGGGTTTCATAGTCTCGGTACGGAAACGTTTTGTGACCATTGGAGGGCGGATTTTAGGTTGTCAAAATTTTCGTAATAGGCACAAAACTAGGCCTGACAACTAGATTAGTCACTTACAATGGTAAAAAACCGACAAAAACTATTTCTATTTAATACATTTTCATAGGAAACCACTTTATTCCAGATTTTTTAGTAAAAGACTGATTTTTATCTGATAGAAAGTGTTTACACCTAAAAAAGTATGTTTGGGCTTCGCAGCACGTCACAGATTCTAATTTAAATTTGTCCATGATAATTGTGTCAAGTTTACATCTTCAGATTTTGAAAATTTCTCTTCTGCTAATTCTTACTTTATGTACTTTATCTCGAAAGAGGGAAATCGAGATCGAGATCTTCCGAAAGAGAAGAAACCAAAAAACTATGGAACTTTAGATCAAATACAAACGCTTAGAGTTTTGATAGAAAAAACTATAGAATACAACCCAATTAACTTAGCTACAATGAGAAGCATTCGATAGTTCAAGGCATTGGGTAGTGATGGGCATAATCGAATGATTTCAATAATCGAATGATGACTATTCGAATTATTTCAATAATCGATATATTCATTCGAATTAATCATTCGAATCACAAATGCGCCCGCGTTTCGGCAATGCGAGAAATGTGTCGCATCCTGCCTTCCTAGCACTCCCATTCTTGTCTCGAATTGTTTTTTGGTTTTAGACTGGATTCTCTTCGGTATTTATTTAAATTTCGTCACATTGTAAGATTATCTGATTGTAAATGCCGCTATATGGTTTTCTGTGTTATATTATAAATTACTAAATATTAACGATATTTCTCATTATTTTATTATAATTAATTAATAGTTTATATCTTTATATGCGTTATCGTGACGACCAATTTAGCAACTATATTTTTTAAATGGAAAAGTAATATGAAAACACAGACAGATTACAAATGATCGTATCTGATTAAGATACAAAAATTTGGTTTATATGATATTTTTAAACAGTGACATAAATTGCTAAAATTATTCGAGAAGTTTTTTTGTCGTTCGAATATAATGTCATTTCTGTTATATGGGTGAAAGAACATGACGGAAACTACGGCAATGAGGAGGCTATTTGGGGACCAGAACCCGTTATCCCTATATCCCTGAGGATAATAAGCTTTATGCTGTACCAAGAAACTCTGAAAAGCTTCACAGGAAGGTGGGTAAACACCGAAAGTTGTCGTCATGCAAGGGCTGCTATTAGTGCACCCTCGCCAAAGCCAGCCAAATTTTGTATGCAACTGTCACGAAAGAACCTGCGACTAGTTGTAGATATCTTATCTGGGACACTGCACCCTAAAACAACACATGCACAGGATGGCATTGGCGGACAGCCCAAACTGTCGAGGATGCAACGGGGATAACGAGACGACAGAACACGTCCTGTGTCACTGCCCAGCTCTCGCAAGCAACAATTAGAGAATCCATGTTGGGAGACTTTTGGTCTGATATGGCAGAAATCAGCAACATCCCAGTTGCGGATGTCCTCAAGTATATCCAAACAGTTGGGTGGCTTGGGTGATGCCCAAATTGGGGAACAGCTAGGGAGGCAGCACAATGGGCCAACCTTTGTGGTCTAGGTGCACGTGAGGTAACTCACCTTCCCAAAATCTGCAATGACAATGATCAATAGAATGAATTCTTAGCATCTTAGTGATGCATGTATACCCGAATATTTCGAATTAGTTCAATCGAGATGCCCGCGCGGGCGTATCGGAGTTGCGCCGATGCCCCATAAAATAATCCGGGTACGCACTAATGAGGGATTATCTTTGCGTCGGAGTTGCGCCGATTCTACCTGAGACTGGTCTTTTAATGGTAAATAATAAATAATAGTAAAATTATTCTTTTCAACAAAAAAGAGCTGTAGATAAAAACATAATGAAATAAAATATTCATTTTTTCATAAACACAAAAATTTATTTACACTTTAAAAACACATTGCAGTACTATATAATATAAGTATATTAATTTCTTAGAAATACCTGTGTAATATAAAATACAGCCCCTTTACAAACTGCCAACATACTATGTAATGAACATACAAAACTGTATAGATATATGAAAAAAATTTATTTTGCATATCGATACGAAATTTTTTTAACAAAATCAAAACGAGTTATTGCGTTTGTGATATACTCATCAAATGTTTTTACTAAAAACTCTTGCTTTAACAATACATCTTTACGCATCTTCTGTTTTATCAACTTGTTTGCACTGTTAATTAAATATGTCTCCGTTTGAAAATTATTTAACACATCACAAAATTTATATATATATCGGGATGGGCTTGATAAAAACTGCCATTGAGGTGCGAATGAAAAGATTCGCAAGCATTTGTGGTTTTTGCCATACTTGCATTCATGGAAGCCCACATACGTGGAGGAAACTTGGAATCTTCGGATAAAAAGTTTTGAACCAGATAATCTGTATATAAATCAAGGCGACTATCGTTAGGTCTCCAAGTCAAAAAATCTTCCACGAAACAGTCACCAACATGATTTGGCATTAAAAATGGCAAACCAAATAAATAATGCAACCACTTTTCTACTTCCGATTGCCTGTCGCCATAGTCCTTAGAAAGTCCAAGACTTAAGATATTCCTGTACCAAGCCTGGCACACGTGAAATAAACATCCGTACACTGTAACGTCAGGCCATACTTCTTTTAAAGCAGAATGAATGGCAATTTGCAAATCTACTATCACTACTTTTGGAGTGAAATTCAAACCCCATTCAACGCACCGTGTGCCGTTATCCTAATGACCGTAATCCCTAAGTTACAAACCATCGGCGCAATTGCGATGTCGGATTAAGTCTACCTGGGAAAAATCGGCGCAACTCCGACGTGCCGGCCCGCGCTACTAAACGAACGTATTCGAGAAGTTTTTATTATTCGAGTGAATCATTCGCATCTCGGAGATGCATGCGTAATGGAATACCTATTTTGAATTATTTCATTCAAAATGTGCGCGTCGCTACGAACATATTTGAGAAGTTTTTATCATGCAAATGAATTACTCGCATCTCGGAAATGCATATATAATCGATTATTTCGAATGATTTCATTCCAAATACGCCCGTCGCGTCGCTACAAACGTAATTATGAAATTTTTTTATTCGAGTGAATTGCTCGCATCTCGGAAATGCATGCATAATGGAATATTTCGAATGATTTCATTCGAGATGCGTCCATCACAAGCATTGGCCAATAATGGTAGTTCTTCACAATTGAAGAATTGACACCGGGTATTCTAAACTAATCCAAGACGTATACATCAACGCTACACTCACTGTAAAATTACAGAAAGAAAACAAAGAAGAAGACAAAAATAGAAAAATGAATTCGACACGGAAATAACATATCCCAAAAGTTATTCACAGCAGCATTGGTTGATGTATTCAAACGATTGATTTGGGAGAACAAAGGGCTAAATGTAAACTTAGAATCATCAATTAATTTAAGATTTGTCGACGACATAACGTTCATTATACATAAATTTGAAGAACTAAAAGAGATGTTAGATGAATTAAATGAGGAGTTAGGAAGGATAGGCCTGAGAATAAATAACAAGTAAAACCAAATATACGTCAAGTATAATGGAAGAAAGTGAAGGCCGGATAACAATAGAAAATAAAGAAATAGAGCAAGTAGAAGATTATATTTACGTAGGCCAAACAATAACTATATGAAAATTAAACTAGACAGCAAAATTAGAAAGACCAATAAAGCAAAGATGCACCTTTATGGAAAGTTAGGGAACGTGTTTCGAGGAAACTTTGAAACCCCTTAACAAGAGCAGTGATAAAAAATTAAAAGTAGCCCAAAGAGGAATGGAGCGAAAATGTAAAAAATATTTCTGTGAGGCAAAAAGAGAAACTCTTGGATAACGCACCGGACAGGCGCAGAGGATATGGCAATGAAAAGAGTAAGACAGAAATGAAACTGGACGGGGCATGTCGCTAGAATGAGCGAAGAGTGGCCAAAAAATTCATACAGTGGAGATCATGGGCAGGAAAGAGAAAAAGAAGACGACCCAATTTGAGAAGGATCAATGACGTCAGAAGAACAAGTGAATCTAGGTGGCACAGAACAGAGAACAGTGGTGAGTATTAGGGGAGACCCATGTCTAAGGATGGACGACAGAAGCTAATTAAAGAAGAAGATACTTCATCTGATTGAAGTAAGATTTTTAAAGTTCATGGTTTTATTTTTTTAAACTTTACCAGGAATGTTTCTAAGTTTGTATACACTCCTTCAATTATATTCGTTATATATATTGCTGTGTACGGCGATTCAAAAGTTGCCCCACGTTGAAAGTGTCAAAAATTGCTGTACTTATTATCCGCCAATCCGCTCAAAATTAAAAGTGTTCTCTCTAGGAATCACTCGTGGCTTCGTCTCGTACAAAAGAATTGAGAAAAAAGAAACGTTCAACAAAAAACCGTAAAACCGTCACCTTGCTTCAATGTCACCGCACCAGTACATCCGTTTCAGCACCAACCCTTTCACTGAACCTTTGCACGCCAAAACCACTCATCACCTGCGACGACTGAAACTTCATTTCGTTTAATAATGCTGTATTCTCCGTTTATAAATATTACATTTTTATCTGACATCCAAATTTAAAAAGAAACTCAAAAAAAAACCCAAAAAAAAACAAAAACCAAAACTTCCTTTCTTAATTTACCTTGACTACTAGTGAAAATACAAAGATTATGAGACAGGTGGTATAACTGTCATAATGTCAAAACCCATTTTTTAAATATTATTAATTTACAACAAATCACAATGCCTTTAGATGGCACCCCCGCCCAGTTAGTATCTAAGCCCACCCATTATAATATCACAGCAATATATATATATATATATAAAAGACAGAGGACTAAGATATTGTAATTTGTACGTTACATTATTTCCTTATTGCAAGTAAATAATGTTAAGTAGTGTTTAGTTAGTTAGTTAAATGCTGGGACAGAATTATCCACGAAATCCCATTATCTAATTTTCTTGGTCTTTCCCAAGTTACATTCCTGTTATTTGCGCCACTTAAATGATTTGTTGTCATCTGCTTCATAATTATGTCTTATTATAATTAAAAGTAAATTGTTCTTAATTGACAGTTGATACTTGTTAGAACTACTGACAAGAGAGGGTTGCGTTTGAAGAATTAGGAGGAAATATACGTTTGTTTCACTTCGAAGTTGATTATGATTTTTATGGGATATACTATTTTAGATCAGAATGGAGAGAGTAGATCAAGAATCACCTTAAATATGGGAAAGGCCCTTACGCAACAATGGGATGTTGCGTCTAATAATAACGATGATGATGATACATTTTTGCAATTGTGTTTTGTTACCTATACTCTGTGATGAAAATCGTTCTACGACTTATTGATTATAACAAGTGGACTGTGCGTTACTTCGTATTAACAAAAGCATCAATAAATAAATTACAAATATATTAATCTTTTTTTAATGATTAACGGAAGATGTATCTCTTACCGTTCCCAATATTCCAATCATAATCTTTGAATTTGGGACCCCCTTTATACTTCTATATTTTCACAGAGCGTTTGAAGTACGGGAATTCAAGCTTACTGTTTGAGTTTCTTGTGACCTTCAAGTCCAGTTAAAACCTTCCTTAGTATAGATTCGAACAACAGACCAATAAATACCGTTTTGGGAGCCAAACTTGGTCATAGCTATTTTCGATATTCATTAACCACAAGCTATTGGATTGCTGATTAATGATTCGATAAGTACCAAGTTTGTCTATTTTTAATCCGTTAAATTGGTCGCTTTGGTTCGAATTTTGTGTTCTTGGTGGTCAGCAAACATTTCCAAAACTACCTGCAAATTTTGTTTATCAAAAAGACCAGCCTTGGTTAGTTCAACTACTGAAGTTCTCTGGAGCCATCTCTAACAAGCATTTGTATGTAATTAAACATAAATTTCGAGAATTGTCTTGTAATAGAAAGATATAAACCACATAAACATTCTTGTAGTGTTTTTGTCATGTTTTTTGTCCTAATAGTCTCTGCTACTTAAAAAATTCTAGGAAGACCTTCCCGCTTAATTTTTGTGTGCTCACGTAGCTTGGTTAGAATAATGTGTTGTGACAAATTATATGAGTTATAAGTGCCATTAAAAATATTAATGTAGTGTATTACCGGTATTTACAACAGCTCCGTATCTTGTGAAAGTCTTGACACGAACGAGGAAGTTCAAAAGTTAAAAGCTAAACTTGAAGAGTCGGATGGGGCTAAATCATTAGACTAGAGCAGCTCAAATTAATTCAATTTCCGTCATTTACGTTGTTTAGAGCTGACAATTGAGTTAAAACGTCGAATTTACAGATTCTACAATTACAACCGTGACAGGATTACCGAATACATTTTGGTATTGCTTAATGCGTATAAGTTTCTGGTCAAACAGGAATTAAAAGATTATTAACCCGGTTCCACATATGTAGAACAGCTTCTCAATTTTATAACACGTAATGTCTCTTGTTCTGATATTGGAATTAAGGACAACTTCGCTAATGGATTTTAAAGATATAAATGCTTGTAAATTACCTGTTACAATTTTAATACATCGATTAAAAGCGGTATTTAAACGGCGAACTTGAGGAGGAGAAGAACGAGAAACTATGAAATTTCACCTTCGGACAAGTAGGAGTACAAGATAGTTATATATAGTTTCTTGTTAACACAACATTAATTAGTTTGCTTATTTATTACACTTATCAAGCACGTTAATCCATCATTCATTAATTGCAAAAAATAAGTTGTAACGCATTTTTACGTCGGGTTCTTTCCACTTAAACATTAACTAGACTCTAGTAAGAAAATTCTACAAATTGTTTTTCAATACCTCATTACTATTTATAAAATACGCTAACACAAGCTTGCTATTTAAAATAGTATTGTTTTTGTATTTATATTTCCTGTAACTAATTTGTACATCGTTTCTTCTTTTTTTTCCTTCCTGTTTTCTATTCCCACACTAACACTACCTCCTCTACTTTACGCACCAATTTTTGCTGTTATATCTCATCTATTCTACTTTTTGGACGTTTCTTTTTTGCGTTTGTCTATTATAGTTCAATTTCCCCCTCCCCATCTCTTCTACGTTTCCTTACTTATTTCTGCATGGTTTCAGTTCCTCAGGTTGTAATTTATTCAACTCTCCCCAAAATTATCCTACCTAAATAAATCTACCAAACCCACAGAAGGTAACTTAAACGTTCTAGTTTTACTTTATTCAGATGTATACCTTCCCTCTTCGTCACTATCCTCAATTATTCTTCCTTTTTGGCTCTAGTTCTTCGGCACTCTTATGGTTTACTCTCGCCTTATTCGTTCCCCAGACTTCTTACCAATTACAAAAAATAAGTTGTAACAATTTTTACGTCGAGTTTTTTCCACTAGAACATTAATCAGATTCAAATAACAAATTCCTCAAATTGTATTTAATTCCTCATTATTATTTTCAGTGCGCTAACATAAGCATACTATTTATAATAGTTAAAATTGTTTTTGTATTTCTCATTCTTGTAACTAGTTCTTTTATAGTTTTTTCTTTTCCTCTTCCTGTTCCCTGCTCCCACACTACCTCCTCTACTTTACTCACTATCTTAGCTGTTCCATCTCATCTATTCTACTTTTTGAATGTTTCTTCTCTGCTTTTGTCTATTGCAGTTCAATTCCGCCCTTTTCATCGCTTCTACGTTTTTCTTACTTTTTACTGCATGGTTTCTGTTCCGTAGGTTGTAATGTGTTAAACTCTCCTCCAAATTTTTCTACCTAAATAGATATACCAAACCAACAAACGATAACTTAAACGCTCTAATTTTACTTTACTCAGATGTATACCTCCCCTTCTCGTTACTATCCTCAATGATTCATTCTTCTTGGTTCTAGTTCTTCGTCGATCGTAAGGTTTATCCTTGTCTTATTTTTTCAGTTTCCCAGATTCGTTAATTACTAAAAATAAGTTGCAACACATTTTTGCATTGAGTTCTTTCCAATTGTATATTAATCAGATTCTAAGAAGAAAATTCTACCAGACAATCGCAACAACAAATCCGTTCTAGATTACATTATCACCAACAGAGCCGTACATCCTGAGCACATATTAGACGTCAGAAGCTTCACGTCTGCAAACATAGGTTCAGACCACAACTTAGTACTCTACAAAATAATAACATTCGCTACCCCATCCATGAAAAAACTACCTATATACGTAAGAAAATTTAATATTCAGTCACTGGATACACGAAGCACAAGAGGGATTTATACAAATCGCCTACAACAACATTAATCGGAGAGGCTAATAACAGTGATACCTGCTGTCATAAGATCAACATACCCAAGGCATCAAAAGAAGCTATAGGTAAGAAAATAGTAAATCTGAATGCAAAACCAACCACAAAGCCTTGGTTCACCTCCGAAAGAATCAGCGAGGAAAAGAAAAAAGCCTCCTACTTAGATTCCAAAAACAAACAAACCAGAGAAGACAGGCACATGAGAATTATATTATAATGAAAAATCAGGTGAATAGCAGAAATCGCGAAATAAAGAACGAACACGGAAAAATTTAGTGCAGACATGGAACACGACATGTAGGGAGCACAACAGCGAATCTGGAAAATGCACAGAGGCCTGAACAAATCAACAAATGAGAGCATAGGAATCAAAGCTCTACACGAAAGAGAATGGACTAACTACTTCCAACAACTTTACGATAACACTAGTCGCGATGACCAAGAGGAGGAAGAAGAGAAGTATAGAGAACAAGAGGAAGAAACAGTAACAATGGCAGAAGAACAGGTCAGAAGTTCTATAGCAAAAATACAAAATAGAAAGACACCAAACGAAGACAAAATAGTCAAGGAATTCATCAAATACGGCGGGGTATCTCTTGTTAAGAAACTAACAAAATTGTTCAAAGTTGTGATATGACAGGCCAAAACACCAAGAGAATGGAAGAGAAGTATTAAAATAGCAATATTTAGAAAGGGGGACAGAAGGGAACCATCTAACTACGGGGGCATTACATTGCTCAGTTGTGCAATTAAATTCTTCACAAGTATAATTGTAAGGGAAATATCCTCCATTATCCCAATAAACGAAGAACAACAGGCCTTTGGAAGAAACCGATCGACTTTGGAAGTAATATTCATCATATGACAAATCACACAAAAAAACTCTCTAATATAATAAACCCGCTTTCATCTGCTTTGTGGATCTCACAAAAGCGTTCTACCATATACAGCTGAGAGACGTCTTGACAATACTGGAAGAAAAAGAGATGCCTAAAGAATAGATCCTCATAATTAAAGACCTAAATGCCAACAACACAGACTTGGCAACAATAAGATAAACATTATTTGTTATGCAGATCACGGAGCCTTAATAGCCGAAACAGAAAATGACGTGACGTGATGTACAAATTTAAAACCACTGCCGAAAAATATAATATGGCTATTTCAACAAGAAAAACAAAGTCAGTGACCATATCGAAAAAGCCTGTGCGATGCAAGCTAACAGTTGACAACACCTCAACTGAACAAGTAATGGCGTTCTGTTATTGGGGCAGCAAAATATCTAGCTACGGGAATCTGCAAGACGATGTTTTATTTTAATAAACTGTTACCAGTTCAGCAATAGTTGCTATTCATGGTACTTTTAGATTGGAGTAATCACTGTGTATCGCACTAGTGGTGTCCATTTGCACCTCTCACTAAATTTAGGTGTCACATATTAAGTATTGTTCGTGTTGTCTGAGCACAGCTTTTTATATGGTTTTTATGGATTATTTATTCAGTGTCACTTGCTAGAAAGTCAATTGGTTGCTTCCGCTTCAGTCTTGTATGTATTGATTTTGCTCCTAACCCATAGTGAATTGCACCGCTACATTGGTTGAGGTTGTCGTAGAATTTCCTGGATATCTTAGTTATGAATTCTTGTATAGTCGGGATGCTGGTTTCCCTGTGTAAAGACGATGTGAGATATCAGGTCAACAAAGTTGCCACAATATCGGGACATCTGAAACAAACACCTAACTATCGATTGCAAATCCAGAATTTACAAAACATATGTACGGCTTGAAATATGGGGCTGAAACTAGAGTTGAAAGTGCGACAACAAAGAGTCAAATGAGGATAACAGAAATGAAGGCACTAAGAACAATGGCTGGATACACGATGTGGAACAGACAACGGAGTACACATATAAGAGATAAATGTAATGTGGAAGATACAGTACGATGGGTGAGAAGGCGAAGACGAGAATGGAACGAGCGCGTATCCAGAATGGCCGATACTAGAATAGCTAAAATAACCCGCAACGGAAAACCTCATGGCAGAAGACCTCCAGAGAGACCACCAAAAAGATGGCGTGACAGCTGGCAGTCAATATCCCAAGAATATTCAGAACAACCAGTATGACGTTTTCAAAAGAACAACAAGCCATCTCGCCTTCTAAAGGATGAAGAAGAAGAAGAAAGCTAGTCACTATTTTCTATTTTTTATTTATTGTTGGAGTTTCTTAGACCTTGTCTCTTTTCACATTCAATGTTAAAAAACCGCTGTACATAAATAAAATTGCTGTTTTAAAATAAATCGAACGAATCAATAGAATTAACTTCAAATCTTTCATTATCTTCTTCGCACTGTCGTCTCTCTTATAAATTTGTACATTCGTGAACCTACCTTACATACTGCATTTTCTCCATTCTCTACGTACTTATTTTTTGTACTCCTCTGTTTGATGTAGTTTCTGGCTTTAACAAATTCTAATATGTAAGATCGTATATCGATAGATATTTACCAAATCAATTGCATTGTAGAGCAGAAGCTAACTCAAGCATACTATTTTTAGTTTTCTGTTTTCCCTTTACTTTCTTTTCGCATTTTTCCCATTTACTTGTGATCTCCTTCTCTCATTATTTCTTTTCTATCTTAAATTTCGGTTTTATATAAATAAAGTTGCTCTTTCCCCATAAATTGAACGAGGCAGAAAAACGTTTTAGTTTCGTTTTTTCAGTATATTTTGTTATCCATCCTCCCTCTCAAGTTTCGCGCTCTTTGGTAACTTGCTTCTCCTATTTGTTTATCCCTGCTTGGCTTTGTCATATTTTGTGTTTGTCCATCTCCAAAATTAATGGGTCAGAATCGGTATAGCCATTTAGTCTCGTTTCTGTCAATCTCTTGCGTTTCTTCTTCCTCCAGAAATTTAATTCAACATTTACTTGTTTCTTTAGCTTGAATTTCCCATCAGTTTCCGTTTTTCTTCCTTGTCTTTTCTTTATATTGATAATACGATGTTTATTTTTCCAGGGACTTTTGAAGACACACATTCAAGATGTGTATGTTTCAAATTTCTGCCCCTGAAATAAATGAACCACAACAGCAATGCATTAAGGCACGTTGATTGTAATTTTACCATCGAGTTGTTTCTCAAAAATGTGATTTTTACTTACCTAATTTTCTCTGCTTGATTGCCCCACCAGGACATTTATGTTTGTCATTTATCCTTGTCATTCTTCTCTGAAATAAATCGAGTAACTCAAGGAAAGTAATTCAAACTTTTGATTTCGCGTCTTTTAAACCACTTTCGCTCCTATTTACTTTCTTTTGGTAAAGTTTCGCGCGAATTTCGAATAATATGTGCAATATCAATATACTAAATTACAACAAAATAAGAATTTAGCCCAAGTAAACTGACTAAATCTCCCGCACGTTTTATTTACTTCTTCTTATTCCTATTTCTCTCCTGATCTTTCGTATTCCCTAATATGCACTTTTCACTTCTTCTTGTAGCTACCGTATTTCTCATCTTCGGCTTGTTCCTTTCTTCCTCTTTTCTATACTATTCCTCACTTTCCTTAACAGACTCGAAAGTTTAGAAACAGCAAACAAATATTTGAAGTTATCTCCACCTTGGTTTTTTTTTCGTTCGTTATATTTTTCATGTTTCTTGTTATTTTTATCCTGTGAAGCTAATTGCATGTTATTCAACCTTTTCGTTCTATTTCAGAAAAATAATTTTCTTTGCCATTTTTACCGTTTTGAATGTTACAAATACTTTTGTAGCCATGTTTTATAAGCTTCTTTCGTGTCCGTTTTTTAATATTGTTTCTTCTATGTTCCCTAGGTACACTCCTTTTTTTCAATCTTGCGAAGTTAATTACATTATATTTAACCGTTTTGTTCTATTTATTTTAGAATAAACAGGTTCCTTACCAGTTTTACGATTTTTTAAAGTCATAAATATTTTTCTCTGTATATTTTTCTTGCTGTTTACGTCCTTTCTTAAGTCTATTTCTTTCATTTTCCCCTTTCATCCTCCATTACACTTCTGTTCTTGTACTTTTTATTTCACGAATGATATTAATGCTGTTTGTTCTGTTTTTGAAAAATAGGTTTCTATTGTCGTTTCTTTCAATTTTCTAGTTGATATAAATAATTCAATAACCATTATAAGGTTACATCATGTTAGCTGCTAATTCTAAATACATTGCTTCTAAGCTAAACATTTAATAATAGTAAAATGTATGGTATCGGTTGGAAAGTTACAAAGCAAACTGGGAACAGAAGTTAATTAATCTGAAGATAAGACTTTCTGTTGTAAATGTGCAAATTATGATCGATTTCCTGCAGTAAATTGTTAAATCGCTCGTTCGCGGACGTTCATAAAAAGCAACTAGTTGCCAAACCTAGTAACAATCAGATAAAATGTAGGTGTAAAATGCGAAGTGTTAAGTGGCCATTAGCAATCTAAAAGAGTGAATGTAAAATAATACTTCTTTTGACCTAGATTGCCTATTAAAATAAGTTCGCATTCCATAACCGTGTGGGCCGAGTAAATTTCAATCGGACTGCAGTCCTGAAATTCCGTCTATGGCGAAAAACGCCTGATTAGGCAAAAGTTGCACAATCGTCATTATTGGATAGATAATCGTTTATAAAAATTCTGGGGCTATTTTAACCATGAATTAACTGGCAGCGTCCGTATCGTAGAATCTTAATGAGATCCGTTCCCAATTAAACCCATTCAGAACAAGAAATAAAGATACGTTAACAAGCTAACGATCTATAAATTCACTGATTTGTGAAAACTAACCCACGCGAGCGGTTTTATCAATAAAACTCAGTCTTCTCGGGACAAATTAACATTTTCCAAACGTCGATACGTAATGTATGCTCGAACTTACTTCATGTAATGTCCTGATATGTTTCGTTGAGTCTATGAGAGCCGCTTGTGTTTGGGTGGTCTACAAGTCGTCTCCGTCCCACTGGGCATTAAAATATCTAGTTGTACAATTAGGTGCTTGACATTAAGACGCATTACCGGACAGATTGTCAGATTGGAGTCTTACGCTAAGTACGTCGTGAACTCTCTCTATTCTCCTAACTAATGTTTCTGGGTTTCCAGCAATTATCAGCAGAAACAAGCGCCTTAATTACCTGCTCTTTAAGATCACCTTGTAATAACGGTGACTATTGCTGAAACACTTAAATTGTTCTTTCTCGTACAACTGAATTACTCCGAGCCGACATAAAATAAAGCCATCTCTGTAGATTTTAATGATTACCGTATCTGGAATTGCACAATTGCTGCTTAATTCTAAGTCTAACTGTTTTACAACGTGGTAGTAACCACCTGATTAACGAGCTACGCTGTTGTGGGATAAAAAACCCCACACTTGATAATGTCGTTGATTAATATCGATCAAATACGCAGGCGATTGATTGACTGGACCATAAATTATGGTGAGTAGCCAGTTTCGGCCTCCTAATTTTCTCGCACTTCACATAAACGTCTGATTTGATCGAACTTGATTTGTTACGTGCGACATTAAAAAAATTGGCCATTTATTTGTAGAAGGTCGTTCATAGCAGAGGTCCTTAGCCTATGCGACTGGCGCCTAATTTGTGTATGGACCGTTTCGTGGCGTAAAGTAACGTCTAGTTCGCCGTTCAAACGGAGAGAAACCTGAGTCGCAGCTTTGGAACTGTAAAGTTTGCGTTTTTGGGTGCCTGTGCTGCTAATTAGGTAGGTGCGGAAAATTGGGTAACTTTTTGAATTTAATTAATTTTAGAATTTTGAAATCTAGAGGAAGCCAAAGGTTTAGTTTAAAACTTGTCAAAATTGACAAAGTTGCTCAGACATCTTTGGTTACTAAAGTAACAACAAATTACTGGCCAAAAGAAAATTAAATTAAATTATATTCCAAAGAAAACTGCTGAAAAACTAAATATTTTACCTAATATTACGAAGCTTGTTCCAACTGAAACCCATCTTTGATGAACTTAGCCTTGAAAAGAAATGTAATAATTCAAATGACGTTTGTTAATGTTAGTAGTGTTTGTAAGCAACACATTAATAAGTTTCTGGCGTTTGATATTGATTCTGATTTCGATTTTGAAATGGCGTTTGTTTTTGAAAATCCGTCCAAGCTTGATCAGCGTGCGGTCGTACAAATTTATATGCTGAGAGTGTGCAGCCATGGCAGATTCATACACGAATGCAAGCAGTGTATGGTAATGCATGTATTGCGTACTCAACTGTGAAGGAATGGTCCCGAAAATTTAAAAATGGAAAAGAGGGGACTATGGTTGAGCCCCGACCAGATGCACGATGTACTGCATTAACCGAAAACAATATGGCATGTGTGAAAGGCCTTATTACAGAAATTTCAGTTAGAGAATTGTTCTACTATTGTTCGTAATCTGGGTTGCAGCAAAGTTTGTTCGCAATGGATTCCTCGTTTCTTGTCTAATGAACATAAATGCTTGCGAATGGGATTATCTCTGCAACACCTCACAGACTATAGTGATGACTTTTTTCTGTTGCTGGTGACGAACGCGTGCCATTACTACGAGCGATCCAGTAAGTTACCGTCAATGCAGTGGAAACATTCAAGTTCACCACCACCGAAAAAGTTTAAAGTACAACCTTCTGCAGGCAAGGTGATGTTAACATTTTTTTTCGACCATGAAGAACCCTTGTTGATAAAGTTTAAGTAACCTGGAGTAAATGTCAATGCAGACAATGAAACTTTGAACAAGCTTCGTCAAGCAATAAGACGGAAACGTCCAGGAAAACTTACACGTGAGGTCAGTTTGCTCATGTTGGTAAAGTGGTAAGAGGAAATCTTGAACGATAGAAATTGAGGGTTTTAGAACATTCACTCGATAGCCCGGATCTATCGCCTTGCAATTTCCATATTTTCGGACCGCTGAACAAGGCGTTAAAAGGTCGTCATTTGTTTCAATTGAACACACCTCGTAAAAGCATCAAGTTAGATTTTTAATTGACGAACAGACTGATAGGATTTTAACTTTTAACAAGTTTGTTTTGTATTATTCAAATAACGTGTAAGTCAGAAACGTTCCCAACACCTTCCTCTGCTTTTCTCCATTTCTTTCTTCCAATAATTTTCTGTTCCTATTAAAACAGTCGTAAATTCCGTTGTTTTATACAGATTCCCTCCCCATCCACTAATCTGTTTCCCGTCGAGCAATCTGTTTCAAAATATCAAAGATGTCTGTAGAAAGTTAGGTAAACTCTATTTAATTACTTATCGCCTTCACGCTCCTGTTTGGGCCTTGGCCATTTCTAGATGTTGATTGTCCACTTCTTCAGGTCCTCTTCTACTCCATCTCTCCATCTTCTCCGGTGTCTTCCTTTTGTTCTTGTTTCTTCTATGTGTTTTGCGAAAACTCTTTGCAGGTCTATACCCTGGCATTCTTGCTACAGGTCCTGCCCACCTAAATCTTTCTACCTTTATGGTTGCTGTTGGGTTTTGTGACCCTAGAATATGTCTTATTTCCCTATGGTTTCCTCTTTTCCAATTTTCTTCTTCTTTTTCCGATCACATAATTGTTTTTTGTATTTACATACCTATCGCCTTCACGCTCCGGTTTGGGCCTTGGCCTTTTCTACAATTGCCTTCCAGTCCTTCCTGTCCCTTGGGTGTTATCTTCCAGATGTTGATTTTCAACTTCTTCGTCCTCTTCTACTTTCCATTTTTTCAGGGGTCTTCCTTTTGTTGTTGTTCCTTCTATGTGTTCTGCGAAAACTCTTTTTGCAGGTCTGTACCCTGGCATTCTTGCTACATCTCCTGCCCACCTACGGCTTTTTACCTTTATGGTTGCTGTTGGGTTTTGTGACCCTAGAATATGTCTTATTTCCCTATGGATTCCTCTTTAACAATTTACTTCTTCTTTTACCGGTCACATCATTGTCCTTATAATTTTCCTTCTGAAAGCGTTTAGCATTATTTCACGTTTCTGGTTGGTTGGCCAAGTACGTTTTCCATGTATAACTACTGCTCGAGTTACTGTTTTGTATAATCATAGTGTGGTGGTAGCTCAGTTGGTAGAGCGTTCGCTTTCTGAGTAAAGCGTCGATTCTGGCATGGGTTCGCAACCTAAACAACCCATCACACACAATTTCCCAATCCGGCTTGCAACCATGGGATTTTAATGCTAAAAACCTTCTCTGGAATTTATGTTGTTCGTTCTCGACGTGAATTGTCGGTCCCCGTGTTTCTATTTTAGCGCTGAGGAGAAACACGTTCGCAGAGAAGATGTCGATGCCCAACAATGGGACCGAAAGGCTGTCAATGAATAATCGTATTTCTGTTGTTCTAGAATCTAGATAGTATGTTATATTAGCGTAGATAATTTAATACAAATACGCTTTTGTTTCCTTATAGGATCCTTCTATATTCCTTCTTCTGTATCACTGTTTATGATTCTATGATTAATATGATGGACTGGTTGATATTGTTAGTAAGCTATTATATCCATCAGAAAGCACTTCCTACATATCTACTAATTGCTCCTAATTTCCTTACTTCACTAATTTTATATCTTCCATGATATCTTTCACCCGTGTAAATTTATCCTCTCTACGGGTGTCTTCTCTGTCGTCAAGTTGATTACTCTTTACAGTACTTATTCCCTCATCTACGTAACCATTTCGTAACCATTAAAAGTTATCCATATTACATTTCAGAAGAAATCAAGAACCAGCAAACTGTTCTAGTAATCAATAGAAATGTATCTCATTATATAAATTCTCAGGCTTAACAGATCTTCTCGATAATGCATAAGTGTTTCCTTCGAAACTATAAATAATGAAATTTAGTGATTTGTTGTAACGGAAGTTATTACTTTATTATCATTAATTCATTGGCAGCGTTTGTATTATAAGTAGGCAATAGTTAGATCATGAATGACCTCCTCCTACTCACTCTTATCAATTTCTTCACACTTCTATTGTCCGCCAATGTTATCTATTCAATAATTTTTCTACCACGAACCTTTTAGTCCTTATTATATATTTTTTTACAAGACTTGATAGATTTTAAGTGAATTGTAATTTTATTGACATTCCATCTTTTCCAACTTACCCCTCTTTCATTTTATTTGCTTTTTCCATCAATTATCCCTCCGCAGTAATGTTTTTCTGTTTTTCTAGTTTCACCTGTCTAACTATTTTACCCACCTTTTTTTATTGCTTGTATTTTCCGATTTGGCTCTCTCTACAGAAAAGTACTGCCAATTAGGTTATATTTGAGGAAATCAAACATTATGATTATTAGAATACTTTTCAGCTGTGGTTTCTGATCAATTACCTACTTTAAAAGTAATTGAAATTTTTGGTTTTAGTTATGGTCGATCTTAATCGATTTCCTTCATTAATGGATTCATTTCCACTCATTACTTTCTCGCTTTTCATACCATTTTCCTTGCGTTTCACCTGATCTTCTTCCCTTCACTTACCATCGTTCTAAGGAACTTGCAAACACTTACCTAAAGATATCAAAAATCAAAACATGGTTTAATTATTATAAATACTAGTCTTTCATTTAAAGAACAGATTAAGGAAGATGATTACTTCTTAGCAAACAAATACAATTTCTTTCTTCGACAATCTCTTCTTTCGATAATCGATCAACTACTCGTCCTTATCCTTTGCACTCGCCAATTTTATTACTACTATATCCGTTCTTCTTCATTCCATATATTTTTCTTCCCTCCTTGTACTCTTTTTATTTCCAACTGTCAAAGATACCTACTAAACTACAGTTTCTTCTGATAAAGCTAAGAATCATCAAAATATAGATAAAATAAAAGATTTTAACTACGTTTTCTTATTAATTTAACAAACTTTATAGGAATTTGTGGGAAAACCAATAGAATGAATAGGTATATCAGGTGGAGATACAGAAGATATTTGATTTCTCAACACATAAATAAAATAACTATATCAGGCCCGGATTTAGGAGATATTTACTATTTGATGTGAAAGCTTAGTTTTACGTATTTTTGTCTAGTATTTCAAGGTTTCAAATGTAACTTATAAGCTTTTCTCTCATATAAATCATTAGTACAACCTTGAGTGTGATTCACCATAATAAAGTTTATTACAATTACATACAGCGCACTCTCGAATTGCATGGGATAAATTGGTTCTTGAATAATGCATATCCTGAAATAGCCATCAGGAAAGGAAAAATTATGCACATAAATCATCAAGAATGGACACGATTATGACTCCATTATCCCCAAAAACAAAATGGCGCCCTTTCGAATGCAATTACGCTTACAAGGCAAGAAGTTCCAATAGGTCGAGGAAACAATGCAAACTGGAGCTTATGTATTAAATTCAAGAATATAAATCTTTAAAGCTTTTATTTTGTGTGGCGTTTCCCACCTCTGGATCATGTGACTTGCACGTACGTGCTCCCATTGGATAAGACTGGTTGACAAGTGCTAAGCATCCTTTACTTATACATGAGCGTGGACAATTGCACCAGCCATCGATGTGTGGTAGTTTATGACCCCCGGTTTCATTCAAGTTAGTCTCTATAGGTGGCTCTACGGTGCTGATTAATGAGGGATTTTATTGCTTGGCAGCATTTTGTTATTGATGATTATTAGCACGAGCTGCTTTGGCTATAAAATTGATATATTTATTATAATGACCGCCTATAAGCGAACAATAATAACATATTAATACCATAAGTATTTCAGAAACCTGACTGGCTGCGTTTTTGTAAGGCTGTGAAAATGTTTCCTGAAAGCGCTTTCCGTTAAAGAACTGTAGAAAGAGACCCTTAAAAGTAAAAAGCCCTGTAAGTAAGCTCTTGGCCAATGGTGAGATGCTGTTTTTCTTTTCTTGTTATTGTTGTTTAAACAACAAACGAAGCAAAATATTCTTGAATATTTTCAAATATTTTTCAATCTTCCTGCTAAAATTCTTGAACCACAAAGATCTATATTTCAGGTTTGGAAAAACATGTTGCTTACTTCTTGCTAGATCTAACTGTATAATAATATGACTTCTTATTTTCCAACATTTCTGGAAGTAACGGTTGTTTGGCAGTATTCACGGAAAAGCCACCTTCCTTATATTTTTATTATCAAAATCTGAAAAAAAATTCCCATACAAATGTTTTCCTACCGAAATCTGTACATTTCTTTGTTTGAAACGATATTTTTCTTCGTTCTCAGAATATTTCCAAAAAATAATTATTTCGTGGAAATCCAACCTTTCCGTTTTTTTAAATAACACGATGCTTATAAAATTCCTATAAACATATTTTTCTCATCGCGTTTTGTACATTTAGTAGTTTTCAGAGATATTTTTTCTTCTTTCCGAGAATGTCGGAAAACAACAATAAATGGTCTGGAATTTTTCATGGAAATGTGACCTTTAACATTTTCTCTTTTATATAAAGATCATAGTAAAAGTTCAAATAGAGAAATTTTCTTCCCATCGAGTTCTAGACAGTTCTTAGTAGGTATTAGAAGATATTTTTCTTCTTTCTTAGAATTTCTGCATAAAACAATTGTTTGGCATTTTTCATGGAATTATGATACTGATACTTTTTCATTGAAATACGGGCTTCTTGATTTTTGTTTCTATTTACAAGATTATATTAAAAATTTCCGTAAAAAAATTTTCTTCCCATCAGTTATGGACATCTCTTAGTTTTAGAAGATATTTTGTTATTTCCTACTTCTCAAGATATTACAATTGTTTGATACTTTTCATGGGAAAAAGACCGCTTACGTTTTTTGCCGTACCAAAACATATTGAACAATCTACAGAAGACTTTCTTCTCGCCGATCTTTGGACCTTCTTAGCCTTTCAACTTCTTCCTTCTTCTTTTTCAACGGTTTGTTGGCATTTCTCATGGAAATCTAAACTGTCTTCCTCTCTATTAACAAGCTTGATAAAGGAATTTTCTTCTTTATAAGGTATTTCCATATTTCTTGGTCAGTTTCTTTTTTTTTTCTTCTCACCATTTCTGCAAATTACATTTTTTTTGCTTTTTTTTATGGAAATATGACGTTTCTGCCTTCTTAAAATTTACCAAATCGTATTAAAGAGCGTCCATAAAAATTTTTTCTTTAAAACGATTTCTTGACGTTTCTTAGCCTCAAAAATATTTCTGTGTTTTCCAAACGTTTCCGTAACCAGCAACTGTTTGGAATTTTTCATGGAAAATTGACGATTGTTTTGGATTTACAAAATTGTAAAAATTTTTTATAGAAGAATTTTCTCCCAATCTATATTTGGATATTTCATAGATTCTTTCCTACAATTTCTAAAAATATCAATTTCTTTGGCAGTTCTTATGGAAATGTGACTTTTCTGGCTGTTTTTGAATTATAAAATAGTATTAAAAATTTCTATAAAAGAATTTTGTTCCAATCGATCTTTGGATATTTTAGACTTTCTTCTTTCTACTATTGCTGGAAACATCAATTTCTTTGGAATTTTGGATGGATATGCGATTTCTATGGAAAAATTTTCTCGCAATGGAGTTGTAGGCACTTTCGTTCCCAATGTTTCTGGAAACTACAACTTATTGACATTTTTCATAAAAAGTTATCTTCGGCGATTTTTTTGGTTTGAATAGATCATATTAAAAATGTCTATATAAGAATTTTCTCCCAATCGATATTTAGATATTTATTAGTCTTAAAAGATTATTTTCTACCATTTCTAAAAGTAAACGGAATGTGACTTTTCTGGCTTTCTTTTAAATAAAATTCGTATTAAAAATTTTAATACAGAATTTTCTTCCAGTCGATATTTCGATATTTCTCATGCTCAAAAATTCTGTACTTTTTACTATTGCGGGGAATATCAATTTCTTTGACATTTTAGATGGAAATGTGACCTTTCTTGCTTTTTCTAAAATTTACAAAACCGTATCGTAAACTTCTACGAAAGAATTTTCTCGCAATCGAGTTGTAGACACTTTTGTCCCCACCATATTCCTCTTTCGTTCCCAACGTTTCCGGAAACAACAGCTTTTTGACATTTTTCATAAAAAAGAGAATTTTCGCGATGTTTTTTGGTTTGAATAGATCATATTAAAAATGTCTATAGAAGAATTTTCTCCCAATCGATATTTAGATATTTCTTATTCTTAAAAGGTTTTCCTACCATTTCTAAAAATAACAATTTTTTTGCATTTTTTGTGGAAATGTGACTTGCTGGCTTTTTTTAATTAAAAATCGCAGAATTTTCTTCCAATAGATGTTTGGAAATGTCTCATGCTCAAAAGATTCTGTTCTTTCTACTATTGCGGGAAATATCAATATTTTGACATTTTGGATGGAAATGTGACCTTCCCTGCTTTTTCAAAAATTAAAAAATCGTATTATAAACTTCTACGGAAGAATTTTCTTTCAATAGAGTTGTAGACATTTTCGGTTCCAAAAAATATATTATTCCCAACGTTTCTGGAAACATTATT
>JABXWE010006726.1:0-28413 GCA_014611495.1 Limonius californicus
TCAAATTTTAACAAAAATCTACAATTGAGCTTCTAAACCACTAAAAACAATTAACTAAACCTTCATTAAACTCAAATATAAACATTCACATTATTAAAATCTGTTAATAACACAATAATAAGTAAAAATAAAATTCTAACCTCCAAATATGAAATTTTTATATAAGCTCAAAATTTCTTATTTTAAACAGTTATATACCTAAAAACTATTTACAAAAACCTTCCTCTTATAAGACATGAACTATTAACAATAATAATAAATCTTAAATTCTTAAATTAACCTTAACATAAGCGATTTTATAAAGTTTATATGACAATATTAAAATTATTAACTTTACAGGGCCCCAACATACTTTGAACACCTCAATTCATCATTAAAAATGGAAAACAGAAGTTCCCACAACTGTTCACTACCGGATTTCCACTGAAAACACCGTTCCAACATTACACAGAGTACATCGCAGAACTACGAAAGCTCGGAATATACCATTTTATGTTATAAGGTTTTATGAAACAAAATAGGAATAACATCTTACATAGCATTATTTAAATTACAAACAAGCTAATTAATCTTCATTTTAGCTATAATCTGAAATATTAACATTAAAAACAGTATGCTTTCAACATGATCAAAGCATCACGTAGGCAAAATAAATTATATAGGGTAAATAACACAGCAACATATATATATGAACAGTCCTATCACAAGAAGCACCAGCAGAAAGTTATCCGACAAGATCTAAAGATGGAACATCGGACTTTGCCGAAACGTCGTCAAGACCATCACCCCGGTCCATCCCAGGACCAAAAAGCTGCAACGCGTAGCAACTTCTTGGTCCTGGGACGGACCGGACTGGTTGTCTTGACGACGTTTCAGCAAAGTCACGTTTGCCATCTTCAGGTCTTATCGGATAACTTTCTGCTGATGCTTCTTGTAATACGACTGTTGACGTTCGTTTCTGCTGGAGCTATATATACTTCTTGGCCATTCCGTGTGGTTGCGCTTTGTTGATTTCGCGCTCAGTTGCGTGTGACGGGACCGGCTATGGCTGGAATGTTCTGATTTTGTTGAGGTGGATTTGTATTTTCTTGCTGGTTTCTGTAGTGTATTTGTTTTTTGGCGAGAACCGGTTTCCAAGCGGGTGGTAGTCTTTGGGTGTCATCGCGAGAATTTAGATTTCTTAGATGTTTCTCGATTTCTATTGCTTCCCTTATTATTCTTGATTTCAGGTGTCCTATGTTGGCCAGTACTTTGGTGTTTTCGAAAGCAATTTTGTGAGATGATGTGCTTACGTGTTGTGCCAGTGATGAAGTCTTCTCGTTCTTTTGTACGGCATTTTCGTGTTCTTCTTTTCTCACATTGACTCGTCTATTCGTTTGACCTATGTATGTTTGATCGCAGTCCTGGCAAGGAATTTCGTAGACACCTTGATTCTCCAGAGGTATCCTTGTTTTGGGGTTTCGTAGAATGGAGCTGATCTTTCTGTTTGTTGTGAATGTAGTTTCCACATTGTGTCTTCGTAGAATTCTAGAGATTTTGTCTGTTGTTTCTTTGACGTATGGCAGGTGGGCTTTGGATGCAGGTTTTTCTTTTTCATCCTGTGGCTTTACTCGGCTGGGCTTAAGTGTATCATTGATGGTCTGGTTCTTGAAGCCATTTTGTCGCAGAGCTTTTCGGAGTTTCTTCATCTCTTGGTCTATGTTTTCAGGGTCTACGAGTCGTTGAGAACGAGTGACCAGGATTTTGACCACTGATCGAAGTTGTGCTAAATGGTGGTGTGATTCCGCGTTGAGATAGCGGTCTGTATGAGTGGGTTTCCGGTACACCGTGTGGCCCAGGCTTCCGTCTGATTTCTTCTTGACCAAAACATCCAGGAACGGTAGTTGGTTTTCTGATTCCATTTCCATCGTGAATTTGATTTTCGGGTGGAGACTATTTAGGTGGTCCAGGAAGTTGTTAAGGTGTGCCTCTCCATGTTGCCAAATAACAAACGTGTCGTCCACATATCGTAGCCAGAGTTTGGGTTTGTGTGCAGCTGTTTCTAGTGCTTTTTGTTCCAGGTTTTCCATGAATAGATTCGCTATGACTGGGGATAGCGGAGAGCCCATTGGTGCACCTTCTATTTGCTTGTACCGTTGGTTGTTGTACAGGAAGTATGTGTTCTTGAGGCAGTGTTTTGTCAATTCCATTATGTGGGCTGGTGGATCATATTTCTGTTTGATTATGTCCAGAGATTCTTCTATGGGAACGTTGGTAAACAGTGACACCACATCGAAACTTACTAGTAACCAGCCTGGCTCTACTTTTTCCTTCCTCAGTAAATCGACGAAATGACTTGCGTTCTTAACGTAAGATGCGGCTTCTTCGGTGTGAGGTTGTAGATGTTTTGCCAGGTATCTTGCCAGCTGTTGTAGGGGGGATCCTATTGAACTGACAATTGGCCTGAGAGGTGCTCCTGGTTTGTGTACTTTTGGTAGCCCATAGAGTTTTGGACATGTGGATGATTTCTCCCTGGGTATCAGCTGTCGTTGTATGTCTTCGGCGATCGGGCTCTGTTTGATCTTGTTTTTTGTAGTTTTCTCTAGGTATTTGGTGGGATCCGTGGTGATGGGCTGGTAGACTGGATCTTGTAGTAGAGAGTTTATCTTGGAGTTGTATTCCACAGTGTCCATAACTACTGTTGCGTTGCCTCAAAACCAACATATATATATTGTCATGGTAACCAAGATTGCAGTTCTTTTAATTTAGTCGAAGGGTACGTACGTCTTACCAATAATTTGAGATTCGGTAATTTTTTTTTGTTAAGCAATATGTGTCTTGCTGGATTACACACGTATTATTATGCTGGTCATATATTTAAGCCGATTGCAAGTCAAGCTTGAACCTATTTAACAATAACAATTAATAAAATATACAAGGATTCGAATGGAATGCAAAAAGTTAATACTTAGTTGGAGATTTGGAGTACTATGATGGGAGTTCTAAAGTGAAAAGAAATAGTGTGGGAACTTGTGTTGGAACATGATTTGGAGTACTATGATGAAAGTTCTAAAGTGAAAAGAAATAGTGTGGGGACTTGTGTTGGGACATGCGGGGTTGAAGTGTTTCATTACTTGAGAACTTATTCGGCTGACTTGGATTTTATTTGGTTTTTCGTCGTGCATATTTAATAATTATATTAATACCAAAATGTGTTTATATTTGGCAAAGTTATAATGTATTTTATTTTAAAAACTAGTATCCTGGTGTGACAATTACCCTTGGTAATTGGAGCTGTTGTTTTTAGTTATTGATATTGATAAAAAAAAATTGAAGGAGTTGAATTTTTTGAAAAATCTGGATAAAAAAATACTTTTAGAATTTAAAGTAATTAGAAGAATTATATCATTAGAATAACTACATGACAAGTAAACCTCTTTGAAATGAAATTGTCTTTTAATCTACAAAATTATCTGGAGTATCCTGTTATAAAATTTGAAGAAGAAATTGGAGTACGAAGAGCAGAGAACATCTGAAAAGCTGCAGAAGGTACCGTTTGTATTTATTGTTATTTTGGAAATAGTTAGGTCAGCTATAGCAGGGCGAAGGAATTGTGTACAGTGTAGTAATCCTTGTTTGAGCTAGTTTTGCACATATTGTATGTTTTCTAATACGAATCATAAAGTTTTTTTTTATTTTAAAAGTGAACCGACTAAAAAGAGATCAGTCTCTAAGCTCTTCGGCTAAAATTATAGCTAGCGTTTATTTTGGGCAGATTATACAAAGTATTATAATCTTTGATTTCTTTCTTTTTTCAAAATTCTGAGTAATTAAATTAATTGTCAAAATAAAATAATCTGTCAGTGTCAATTATCAAAAAAATTTATTTAATAATGTCAGTCCCATTGTGGACCTTTTATCAACTTTGTCAGAAAATGACACTGTAAACGTGGGGCCACTTCTTTGGCCTGAACGTTTATGACAATATATATATATATATATATATATTATATATATATTATATATATGCTGTGATTGGTTTCCAGGAATTCTTCCGCGTAGCAACTTCTTGGTCCTGGGATAGAGCGGGCTGGTTGTCTTGACGACGTTTCGGCAAAGTCACATTTGCCATCTTCAGGTCTTGTCGCATAACTTTCTGCTGATGCTTCTTGTAATACAACTGTTGACCTGAAGATGGCAAATGTGACTTTGTCGAAACGTCGTCAAGACAACCAGTCCGGTCCGTCCCAGGACCAAGAAGTTGCTACGCGGAAGAATTCCTGGAAACCAACAGGATACAACACCCGCGGAATCCTCAAAACCAACATATATATATATATATACAGGGTGTCCTTTAAATACCTTAAAAGCTTCAGGTAGCACTCTTCTGTAAGAAATACAGTCCTCCAAAACACTAACACGAACTTCCTATAGTGCTTAGTTTCCTCACACGAGACACTTAAAGAATATTATACTTGGCAACGTGGACGATGTCTTTGCATTTATGGAGAATTTAATTAGTAGGCCGACATTACATGAAGCATTTTGACAAATGTCGAAAAACAAATTTTCTACTTTTCATCACAATACCATGGCCTTGCACTGTTGTCAAATGTAGTATTTACGAAATTTATCATTTTTAACAGTACTTCCAGAAGAGCAACTAGAGCGTCAACTCAATATTAATCTTTACATAATCAAGTGGCAGTCAGTCACTTATACGTGCAACATTAAAGTTCTCGTTATTGTTTCCATGAAATTCTGTTTTAAAGATATGAAATTTAACACTCTCGTACAAGAAAACTAAGCTCCAAATACCTACTTTTTTTTGAAGATTTGTATTAAGCATTCATAAAGGAAAAATTCTACCTGAAGCTTTTAAGGCATTTAAAGGACACCCTGTATATATATATATATATATACACACATATATATATACAGATCAAAATTAATAGCGGCAGAAATAGAGCACTTGCGGAATATCATTGGAAGAACTAGAAGAAATGGAATGACAAACAAACTATCAGAGCAAACCAAATAACGTTATGTGAATAAAATAGAAAAGAAACAGATACGCTTGATACGGCCATCTCATAAGAATTCGAGAATTCTCAAAAATATCACAGGCAGAATATACAGGACAGGACAAACTATAAATGAAGCGAAAAATACGTTGACACAAATGTACAACCGCGAACAAGTACATCGTTTTTCCTCCAAGGCAGTGGCGGGTGAAGTATTCTACCTAGTAAATCTTCTATGGAGTAGTGTTTGAATTTCCTTTGAATCATTAATTTGTTGGTGTGTGTGGTGTGTTTGCGATTCATGAAATGCAGAACAGAAAGCACTCCAAGAAGAAAGAATACGGAAACTGTTTAAATGACGGGTAAACCAAGGCGAAGTGTTTCGCTCAGTTTTTACAAGTCAATAAGTAAGTAATCCAATGCCAATTTTGCAAGTATCCTGGAAAATATTAGATAATACTAATCGGGCACAGTGAAACTGTGGTTAGTGATCCTGTATAACAGTGGATAGCTAACTATTTTAATTTTATGAACAGCTATTAGAATTGTGCAATGAACAATATACAAGAAAATGTAGTTTTCGTTATTTATTATATCATTGTCCATAAACTTTTCATATACATGTATCAATAATGTTCTTAGCCGTATATCACAATTATCCATTGTATTCTAGATTAAGTACTACTATCTTGTATACTGACCACTGAGCACAGCCTGCATCAGCATAGGACCATATATATCAATTGCGCTCACGCGTCACTTCTGATGCATGGTCGATTCATATCAATTCATTTTGCACCCTACAACGTTATATATCGTAATGCGGTTATCAAAGATTTCTAAATTATCGAGTTTACAAACAGCCATTTATATTTGGACAAATTCGAAAAATAAGCTTTTAAGCAAAAATGCACCTCGAGAAAAACAAAATCTTCTCAGAAACTTTAACTGACGGTATCTCCGTTAGAGACTGTAAAACAATTTTATATTTCATAAAACTGCAACGTGGATGTTTTTAACTGGATAAATGTCAGCATCACATAAAACGTAAATTATGAACCAATCAAAGACTTGCTAACCTTTAACACAAACACCAGGTAATGAACCCACCACACTATATCCCCCATTCAAATGAAAATTAAATATTTCATATACTTAAACCTATGTGTAACATATCTTCAATAAAAAACGGAATCAAGTAGACCGACCAAAAATTTTATTATGTGATGGCACTTATAATTATGACATCGGTTTTAATGAAACAATGCTAGAAATTTTAAGTATTTTCCATTATTTTTCGAGAAATACCGATAGTCTCCGCAGTATTTCGCAGTGATTGCTCATTGGCATTGTTCCTGGGGTTCCACAGAACTATTTAGCTACAATAATATAAGGTAATGGTAAAAATACGTACGTCAGTCGCAAAATAAATTGATTTATACGAGAAACAACACAAATAACAATGGAATTAAATGAAAGTATTTATTAGTGTCCATGATGCGCAAAAAGCAAAAGCACTTGCGGGGGTACCTTCCTTACATCTTTGCTCGTATATAAACGTAAAGCTATTATCATTTTGCAATGGGAAACAGCTTCCGTTCTTGAACTTCGGTTAAATTACATTACATTTAGATTACAAAGCACACGCGCCGGAAAATCTTTCGTATGTCATTGCGCGCATAGAAGCATGAAACTATTTCCATTACGCAATGGAGAACAATTTTTGTACTTGAAATTCGATTAAATTAGATTATATTTAAACTGCAAATCACTGGCGCGGGCATGTGTTTCGTACATCATTGCGCGCATAGAAGCATAAAGCTATTGTCATTTCGCAATGGAGAACAGCTTCTGTCTTGAAATCCAGTTAAATTAGATTATATTTAAACTGCAATGCACTAGCGCGGGCGTGTCTTTCGTACATCATTGCGCCCATAAAAGCATACAGCTATTGTTATTTCGCATTGGAGAACAGCTTCTGTTTTGAAATCCAGTTAAATTAGATTATATTTAAACTGCAATGCACTCGCGCGGGCGTGTCTTTCGTACATCATTGCGCGCTTGGAAGCATACAGCTATTGTCATTTCGCAATGGAGAATAGCTTCTGTCTTGAAATCCAGTTAAATTAGATTATATTTAAACTGCAATGCACTCGCGCGGGCGTGTCTTTCGTACATCATTACCCGCATAGAAGCATAAAGCTATTGCCATTTCGCAATGGAGAACAGCTTCTGTCTTGAAATCCAGTTAAATTAAATTATATTTAAACTGCAATGCACTCGCGCGGGCGTGTCTTTCGTACATCATTGCGCGCTTGGAAGCATACAGCTATTGTCATTTCGCAATAGAGAACAGCTTCTGTCTTGAAATTCAGTTAAATTAGATTATATTTAAACTGCAATGCACTCGTGCGGGCGTGTCTTTCGTACATAATTGCGCGCATAGAAGCATAAAGCTATTGTCGTTTCGTAAAAGAGAACAACTTTTGTACTTGGAATCCGATTAAATTATATTATACTTAAACTGCAAATCACTCGCGCGGGCGTGTCTTTCGTACATCATTTCGCGCATAGAAGCATAAAGCTATTGTCATTTCGCAATGAAGAACAGCTTCAGTCTTAAAATCCAGTTAAATTAGATTATATTTAACCTGCAATGCAATCGCGCAGGCCGGTCTTTCGTACATCATTGCGCGCATAGGAGCATAAAGCTATTGTCATTTCGCAATAGAAAACAACTTCTGTCTTGAAATTCAGTTAAATTAGATTATATTTAAACTGCAATGCACTCGCGCGGGGTGATCTTTCGTACATGATCGCGCGCATAGAAGCAAAAGCTATTGTCATTTCGCAATAGAGAACAGCTTCTGTCTTGAAATCCAGTTAAATTAAATTATATTAAAACTGATATGCACACGCGCGGGCGTACCTTTCTTACATCTTTGCGCGTATAGAAACGTAAAGCTATTGTCACTTTGCAATGGGGAACAGCTTTTGTACTTGAAAATTGTCTAAATTACATTACATTTAGGCTGCAAAGCACACGCGCCGGCGTACCTTTCGTACATTCTGGCGCTCATAGAAACATAAAGCTATAGTCATTTCGCAATGGAGAACAGCTTATGTACTTGAAATCCTGTTAAATTATATCATATTTATGTCGCAATGCACTCGCGCGGACATGTTTTTCGTACATCCTTGCGCGCAAGGAAGCATAAAGCTATTGTCATTTCGCAATGGAGAACAGCTTATGTACTTGAAATCCTGTTAAATTAGATCATATTTATGTCGCAATGCACTCGCGCGGGCATGTTTTTCGTACATCCTTGCGCGCAAGGAAGCATAAAGCTATTGTCATTTCGCAATGGAGAATAGCTTCTGTCTTGAAATCCAGTTAAATTAGATTATATTTAAACTGCAATGCACTCGCGCGGGCTGATCTTTCGTACATCATTGCGCGCATAGAAGCAAAAACTATTGTCATTTCGCAATAGAGAACAGCTTCTGTCTTGAAATCCAGTTAAATTAAATTATATTAAAACTGATATGCACACGCGCGGCCGTACCTTTCTTACATCTTTGCGCGTATAGAAACGTAAAGCTATTGTCACTTTGCAATGGGGAACAGCTTTTGTACTTGAAAATTGTCTAAATTACATTACATTTAGGCTGCAAAGCACACGCGCCGGCGTACCTTTCGTACATTTTTGCGCTCATAGAAACATAAAGCTATAGTCATTTCGCAATGGAGAACAGCTTATGTACTTGAAATCCTGTTAAATTATATCATATTTATGTTGCAATGCACTCGCGCAGGCATGTTTTTCGTACATCCTTGCGCGCAAGGAAGCATAAAGCTATTGTCATTTCGCAATGGAGAATAGCTTCTGTCTTGAAATCCAGTTAAATTAGATTATATTTAAACTGCAATGCACTCGCCCGGGAGTGTCTTTCATACATCGTATAGAAACGTAAATCTATTAAGATTTCGCACTGGCAAACAGATTTTGTGCTTAAAATAAAAATACTGGCACGTGCCTTAATAATTTTATATCGTTTTAAGCAGTTGTAGTCATTATTTATTATCTAGTCTACATAGAATATTACTGTATTTTTATATGTTGTTCCATTTTATAAATATTAATTTGAGAATTAGTATTTAATTATTTATCATATACAGCTGTTCATTATACTTTTAAAGCAAACATTTTTTGCTTCTTAAGATTTGGAAATTTTAAAAACATTTTATTTAAAAAAATGTGTATGTAATTTTTAAAGATGGAAGCATACAGATTTTTAAGAAAGTTTATTATTACAACTAAATCTTCACGTTGCTTGTAATTAATTAACCGTACTTTTAATGAAAAGACATAAAATTATATATTTCAGAATTTTGGGCAACTCTATACTTAATTTCTATTGAAAACCTCAAATTAATATTACTATACAGACTAACTTATTTTACTCAGAACTGGTATTAAGAAGTATTTTCACGGCCACATTTACCCATTCACGATATAGCTAAAATTTCCAGGATGGCTTCTTATTTCGACTTTGAGAACGCCATCTATCTAAATGGCTTAACTGTTGCTTCAATGTTCCAGGTTCAATTCATCACTATTCGTCAAAATTGAGCAGCAAATTATATAAAAAAAGTTTACTATGCTATGTACAGCTTTTATATACGCAAATTGTATTCCCGGGGATACTACGCATGAAACTTTTAAATTTGTTTTCTCTAAAAGTTGGATTGCTAGCAGCCAAAATTGTACGTTACCTAAATTAGAAGTTCGTTAATTGTAAAATCGATAGATACATGAAAACTATTGCAATAGAGCAGCGTTTTCTATGCTTCAAAATAAAAACATTTTTATGTCCCGGCGCCATATATACCCCCGAGGCCGCCTTCTTAAGTCTTCAAAGTTTTTTGAATATTGAAGTTATAAGCTGCAATGTCTTCCAAAACGTTAGCTTGTATGCGTTCAAAAACACTAAACGGTAGTCCTGATTATACTAAGTGTTGCCCCCAAGTGACGATGCTATCTTAGCCGAAAATTAACTATTGTATTAACAATGAAAAAATATATACAGGGTGCTCTAATAAAAAAAAAACTAGATATCACGGAAACGAAAAATTCTTTCGTTAAGTGCATATCTAAAATCGTCGTAACTTACTTATACTATGTTTAGAAAATTACCAAACAAATTGTGAGGCGTCCTCCAAAAAAATAAATAAAATTTGCGTATTCCCGGATTAGAAAATGAAAGAGTATTATAAAAATAACTGTAAATTAAACGAATATGAGAGACCATAGAGTCACAATTTCTGATTTTCATTTTATATATATAAATCCCATTACATATTTGACACAAAATAAGAGTTGGTATTTCATCCGATTCGACCCACTAAACGCAGAAAGAGGGAATATCCTGTGATTGATCCTGCTTTTCAATAATGCTCTCGACTCCGAACAACAAATCAAACCCGTCAACTTGAGTTACCGTGCAAATAATAATTCTGAAGTACTTAAGCTTCCATGAATCTATTTTCTTTTCTTTTATCATCTTGAATTTTGAGCCCACTTACACTTAAGGTTTACCAGACAGGACGTACCGACCCTGCAGAAAGAAATTTGCATAACAAAGGAGTAAAGATGTTCAAAAAGTAAAGGAAAAATGCTTGTCCGGAAAACATCTGATCTTACGACCTTCTTATAGATGGAATAATTCTCGCTCATTGTTTTTAAGTTTCACGAAAAACATTCTATTTTGGGAAACATGTCATTGAAATTAGGTATGCAGTTTGATTACACTTTTGATAATAATGGGACAATACAGCGATAAAATTGTTTTATTTTTGTATTATACAACGTACAATCAGGAAACAGCAAGTAACAAAATATATACAAAAACTAATTTAGAGACAGCAGGTTACACTTTGTTAAAAATAATAATAAGTAATTATTGCGCCTGAAGTTGACATAATAATGCCTCTGTATATTTAGAAGAATATGTTTATATCAGCATGTGATGTTCCGTCAGATCAAAATGAAAACATGCTATAAGAACATCAGGATATGACTAAAGAATGTTTCCATTCGCGATAGTTTTTAAATAATATATCGAATCTACAAGGGAGAGCCGAGGAACTTCCCACATTTGTTTTACTCGTGTAAAATACTAAAACCAATAAACATGTGTTATTATTATTATTATTGTTATTTGTTTGGGGCTTTGGCCTTGGCATGCCTTTCGTCACTGCGACCCTTAATGGTTCTATTGTAACTTCTAAGCCCTTGCCTTTGTTAGAGAAGTTGAAGGCTATTGAAAGAACCTGAGGATGTTTCTGAGACTTAAGTCTCTTATTTCGGTAGGTGTGCTAGTCTCTTTCCCGAGAATGTTGTGTCTGCATCGACCGGCAGCATCGCATCTGCATAGGATGTGTTCAGCCGTTTCTGCTGCCTTATTGCATAGGCGGCATATTTGGTCCTCAGCCTTACCAATCTTAAATAGATGGTATTTTAGTGGAGTGTGGCCTGTGAAAAGACCAGTGATGGTCTGCAGCTCCTTCTTGCTGAGAGATAAAGCGTTCCTTGCTTTGTTTTGCGAAATGGTTATAAACTGTTTTGCCTGACGTTGTCCTGGTGTGTTTTCCCTGTACGAGGATTTCATTTGTTCCTCCCATAGGCTGACCTCGTGCTTTATGTGGCTTTTCTGTATTCCACAACAAGGTTCAGGTCCAGTGTATGCCGTTGTTGCACCTCTTTTTGCGAGTTCATCGGCTTTTTCATTGCCTGGTATACCCTCGTGCCCTGGAACCCACCATAGAGTTACGTGGTTTTTGCTGGCCAGTTGCTTGAGGTTGTCTAGGCATTACCAGACAAGTTTGGATTCACAGCTATAGGCTTTCAGAGCCTTTATTGCTGCTTGGCTGTCTGTTAGAATATCAATTGTTGCACCTTTATAACCTTTCCTGAGATTTATTCTAGTGCAGAGGTTTATGGCATAAACCTCAGCTTGGAAGATGGTAGTTCTGGTTCCAAGGGCTTCATAGATGCGGCAGCCAGGGCCGTATACGCCCGCGCCAGTGCCTCCTTTCCCCATCTTTGACCCATCCGTATACCATTGGAGCGATCCTCTTTTAAATGGAGGCGCTCCTGTTGACCATGTTTCTCGGTCCGGAATGTTGACTTTGAAGGGTTGGTCAAAATTGTATGCTATTTGCATAACGTCTGATAGGTATACGCCGTTCGCTCTAAATGGGCGAGGTTTAGAGTTCCTAAGTGGCCTGTTAGGTCCCCTGATTTAAAATGGTTGATCCTTGCGAGCGTCAGCGCATGTAGCATCGCCTCCTTTTGCACCTGTAAGTGTAGGGGCGTTATACCTAACATGGCTTCCATTGCTGCAGTTGGGCAGGTGCTCATGGCTCCTGTGATACTCAGACAGGCGAGACGTTGCATCTTCTCTAATTGTGACTGAGTAGCAACTTGTGTTGTTTTTGGCCACCATACAAGCGATGCATAGGTGATCATGGGTCTTATAATTGTCACGTATGACCAGCAGATCAGCTGTGGCTTTAGACCCCAGTTTCTTCCAAGAAGCCTGCGGCATGTTTGAGTTGGTATCACTGCCTTCTTTTGGAGTTTTCTGATATGTGAGTTCCACGTTAACCTTTGGTCCAGTGTCACTCCAAGGTATTTGACTTCATTACTGAAGTCAACAGTCGTTCCTTCTAGCGTGGGGGTTTTTAGATTTAGCTTCCTTCGCTTAGTAAAAGGGATAATGATCGTTTTCTTTGGATTTATGCTTAGGCTTTGACTTCGACACTATCTGTTAATAGTATCGAGAGCCATCTGCATACGTTGTGAAACAGTTGTGTCAAATTTTCCACGTACTATGATTACTAGGTCATCCGCATACTCTTGTAATTCAAAGTCGTGTCGTGATAACACGTTGAGCAGGTCATCAACCACCACGGACCACAAAAGAGGTGACAATACCCCTCCTTGGGGGCAGCCTCTAGCTGCCGTTACGGTAATTTCTTCTCCTGCTAATTTGGCTGTGATCTCTCGACTTTCCAGCATGGTTCTAATCCATTTGGTAGTCGTAGCATCAAAGCCTTTCTTTTTGGCAGCTCTTTCTATGGCTTCAAAGGAGGTGTTATCAAAGGCACCCTCAATGTCTATGAAGGCACATAGAGCTATTTCTTTCGCCACGTATGTCTTTTCAAGTCTTTTAACGAGACTGCTTAGAGCCGTTATGGTGGATTTTGCCTTTTGATAGGCATGTTGGTTGGGATGAAGTGGGCGGTCTGGGAGGATCTCACTTCTCAGATACTGATCAAGCACCTTTTCCATGCCTTTTAGCAGGAATGAGTTTAGGTTTATCGGTCTATATGACTTGGGCTGGGTGTTTGATCGCCCTCCTCCCTTAGGTATGAAGACCACATTAACCTTTCTCCAAATTTTGGGTATATAGCTAAGGCAGAAACTGGCCTTATATATTTTGCAGATATTTGGCAGCAGGTCCTCTATACCTTTCTGTAGTAAGGCTGGAAAAATGCCATCTCCGCCCGGTGATTTATACGGTTTAAAGGCAAGGATTGCCCATTTGACTGCATTTGTCATAAATATCTTGTTGGCCAGGCTTTGGACCCTCGAGTGTGGACGTATTAACGTATTAAACATGTGTTACAAATTGCTTTCAAATGAACAAAAGCTCTCTCCGTAATATGGTTCCCAAAAATAACAAAGCAAACAAACTGCAGCAATAAAGGACGCGAGCGAGACAAAAGAAAGTGCGCGGAGTGTTGCGTGGCGGGATAATCGCGTGTTAAGCATACAGTATGTCTCAAAACGTACCGGCAATATTTCAATATTTCTCTGCCCTCTGTGATCATTGATGAACACTAAAAATTGCCCGTTTGCCCGCCGATGCGGCGGCGCCGATTGTGAACAAAATTCTGTAAGTTTTAGAACATGAATCTACAGAATTGTGTACAAAGTTCTAAATAAGATTTTACTGAACACGACAAAGAATTTTGTAAAAACACGTTGTACAAAATTCTGAACAAAATTTTGTACAAAATTCTGTGTCGTGTCATACAGGCCTAAAAGCAATTAAACTGATACAACACAGTATCACTCAATTTTATAAAAGCCATATTTTATATTTGCGCAAGTGCATAAAGTTGACAAAACAACATTGGGCGTAAATTATGGAAAACTTTACGACCAATTTAGGGCCTGGAAGCAACTTTACGCAATATATTTAAACATAATATATACCATATGCTGTACAGTCACTTCCCAACTTACAACGGGGTTTGATTCCGCAACTTCGGACGTAAGTCGAAATGGTCGTAAGTCGGATTTCATACAAAAACGCCAAAAGCATGCAAATATGTATGTGATATACAGGGTGTATCAGAAATAGGTACAAATATTTAAACCAGCAATAGATTGGCTCAAGTACAATTCAATGGTACTATTCATTTTTCAAAAATAATTAAGATTACTTTTTTGAATTATAAAATTAAATTAAATTTTGGTTGAGAACTGCTGATGCTACATAGAAAATGCATTTAAGCTGTAGAAGGTTATTACCTAATTGTAAAGTAAATCCTAAGTGGCAAACACGTAAAAACTTGTCTGACTTGTGATAACAACAACAGACTGAATAGAAATTACTGACCTACCTAATAGTATTGGTTTGTGGCAGGTGATAAGGAATTTTTTTGCACTTCTATATTACTCTCCTTTGTATTGGCCCCATTGCCAAAGAAATGTTTTTTCTACTTTGTATATATTGTAATCTACCATCGGATTTAATATTTGTACCTATGTCTGATACACCCTGTATATTTGACGAAAACTATAAAAAATTGATACATTTTTTAAAATTTTTTTTATGAAATGTTTGCGTCGTAAGTGCGAATGGTCGTAAGTCGAGAAGTGACTGTTTCTTTTTTTTTCGGGATAAATAAAAGAAACCATTTAGCCTTAATAAATAAAATTATATTTAGATAAAATATTTATTGCATTGTACTTTGTAAACTAAGCGTTTGCGAATAAATGCGCATATGAACTTTTGTTTTTGTCTTGTTCTCCTGAATCTATGCTGCGAATTCCCATAGTGCGAAGTTCCCAAATTTTCATTACATATCGATTGTTCAGTTAACATGAACATTGTTAAATTTATTTGAATTATTGATCTTTATTTAAATGTACTACAATTAATTATTTAATAACGTAAGCATGACACAACACCATTTAGGTCATGCACTAGTTTATTACATTGAAAAGAATGCAAGTAATACTATATTGTCCAAGCTTGCATTGTCGTAGGTTAGTTTTAGCGATTTAGCATACATGTTTTGAAATGTACTGATATTGCAGGTTACGGATTTAAAGTCCAGTTTAATGGATCAAAATTATTGCTGATCGAACTGATAGAATGTGTATATAAACCCACGAGTTTTTATGTAATTCGTCAGTTCTTTGAGTTGCATTGACTAAGTACGCATTAATGAATGAGTCCAGTCTGGCTCATTCGCTCACTGAATTGTACCATTAGGTGTTATTGGTTTTTAATAAACATTCTACAGTAACATCTTATTTCACTTACTTGGGATTTACGAACCCAAGTTTGTTCATGATCCTTCGAGCCAACCAGAAGCAGCGCCGGGAGATACTTTCTACCCGACATCGATATAATTTGGAATTTACGACTCCAAATTATAAACCCAGAAGCAACGCCGGGAGATACTTTCTACCCGACATCGATATAATTTGGAATTTACGACTCCAAATCATAAACCCAGAAGCAGCGCCGAGAGATACTTTCTACCCGACATCAATATAATTTGGAATTTACGACTCCAAATTATAAACAGCGCTATTTGGGACTTACAACCCCAAATTAATACAAAAAACAAATCAAACCGACGGCGAGAAGACATCGTCCGCCAACAAGAAAAAATTAAACAAAGCGTCAAATAACGCTAAATAATAGAGCCATCAAATCATCATGCAAAATTAATGCTGTCAACAATGTCAACCATCAATAAAGCCGAAAAAAGAATTGCCAAGAAGCTGGAAAACTTCAGAGCAAAGTTCAACCAAGGTCTTCAAACCATAAACGAAATGCGATCCTGGTACAAAACCATCGACATCAATATACTAAACATCCATATTTTATCAACCTACCAGCTAGCGAATAATTACCTCCAAGAAATGTCACAGAATTACGACAAATTATTGGACGTCTGCTTCAAAAGAGGACATCTGTTCGAGTTCCTAACACCATCAGAGGTGATAGACATTACTAGCAAAACATCCAAGAAGTTACCCTCAAATATGATCATCTTACCTTCACCCATGTATAAAATGAAAATGCAACAGGATGCAAACGTCATCAACATATTTGGATACTTCCACATAACAGAAACGACAAACTATGAAGTCATCAAAACAACTCCAATCCCAAGAAAAGTGGAGAATGGAACTTATTTAAGCATGGACATTTCATCTCAAATTTTGGCCATAGTTTACAACAATCAAAAGTACTTCGAAATACCAAGTTACCAGTTCGAAAACAGTGTAACAATATTTGAGAGTGTGTACCTGTGTTCGCCCACTGTAGTCAGCAGTATCGAAAATAATCCAAATTGCGTTATAGACCAATTATATCAACGTATGGACAAACCAAGCTGTCCAATACACCAAATTAAAGTAACCACAATGGTATGGAAAGAAATGTACATGATCAACACTTGGCTGTTCATTACCAACAAGCCAACAAGAGCAGCAGTAATATGCAACAGCATTCGAGAAGATGTGATCCTCAACAATACAGGGATCATACAAGTGTCGCCAGAATGCATCATCGAGACCAAACGTAACACGTTACATCCAAAAACGTTCAGTTACATCCCGGTTTTGGCAACTTTTACCAAAACCATTCCAATTGAAGTGAATGCTACAAAAAACATAAAGCATACAAGGATCCAATCCAAAGACGCAGAACCAGTATTTCAAGCATCTGACAAAATGTCAGAAGTAATCGAAGAAGAAATGGATTTACAACAGAAATTGGATACCACACCATGGCACACGATCCATTCCCGGTCAGCAATAGTCAGCAGCATTTCCTCCATTACCATTATAGTAGCAGGGGTGCTATCATACGTGTTAAGGAGAAAATGGATCGCCTACTCAACTAAGAAGGGTCCAACTAGTCCCAACGAGAATTCAAGACGACCAACGCCCACCGCACGAGGAAGTAACAGAACGCCTCCGCAACCGTCCCCGGCCGAGGATTTCCAACTCCAACCACTCTACGCGGCCCCGGCAGAAATGTTCAGTTAACATGAACATTATTAAATTTATTTGAATTATTAATCTTTATTTAAATGTATTATAATTAATTATTTTAATAACGTAAGCATGACACAATACCATTTGGGTCATACACTAGTTCATTGCATCGAAAAGAATGCGATGCGAAGTAATACGATATTTGCAAACTTGCATTGTCGTAGGTTAGTTTTAGCGATTTAGCATATATGTTTTGAAATGTACTGATATTGCAGGTCACGTATTTAAAGTCCAATTTAATGGATCAAAATTATTGCTGATTGAACTGATAGAATTTGTATATAAACCCACCAGTTTTTTATGTAATTTGTCAGTTCTTTGAGTTGCATTGACCAAGTATGCATTAATGAATGAGTCCAGTCTGCCCTAAACAAACATCCTCAGCACCCCTATCGTCCGCACCATCTCCTGCAAACCTAGAAGAGCACTCAAGTTATCCACCGCGGCGATGCTACGTGACGCGGAAGCATTTCCTTCAAGTCTTCTTCAAATTGCCACGAGTAAGTACACCGGAAGAATGCTGCGTTGGATGCTCGTGGGGAAGATTATAAAAAAGTCGCCCCTAGTGGTGCGGGGGCAGTTTACTCTCGTTTTCCTGAAATGCTGACTCTACCGGCCGCAGTACTACAGTACTAGCTTTTGAAATCCTTTTGTTCAACATCCGGTAGTTCTGTCGAAGGTCTGTAAAAGTTTCACAGTAAGCGTAGCTACAAGTTTAAAATATTTATAGTAAATGGAAATATACTGGAGGTATGCAACTGTCATCTAAATAGTAAGTATTTAAAACTTTTTACTACGTATATAAAACAACATAATCGTTGATACTGAAAAATTGTATCCACAGTTTACTTCAATGTTCTACAAACAAGCGCGTAATATTGAAGGTCTCACTGAAGATGAGAATATGGGAGTATTTATTATTACGTGTCTACCTATATTACTCCCATATTTTTTAGTTTTAGCGTTGATTGAGAAGTTTAAACTTAAACTTCTCAATCAACGGTTTTAGTATATAGAGTTCCGATATAGTACTATACGAAAAGTTATAGCGCAGACAATAAAAACAGCGCGGCTATTTGGATGTTTAAAAGATCTTGTTTGAAAAAATAAATGTGAATATGAATACTGACAACAACATTCGTACAAACAATATACCAATTATAAGGTGTCTACCATTGCTAATATTTATATTTTTAGCATTAGAAAGCAGGTCAAATCAAACTTTATGTCTAGTTTAAATTTATTTGGTATTGGTATTTAAATTACCGTTTAATCGGAAAGAATAGCTACTTTTGAGTTTTAAATAGAACATCCCGAGTTTTTCATATTTCTAGTAGCTTTAAAAAAACCCATACGTATGCTTAAAATTGCTCATAACCACGATATTTCACTTTGTAATTTGTTGTGTACACATAAACAATATCACAAGTGTCATAAAACAAATATACAACAATAAATAGGATGGAGATCCGACATAGCTGTCTTTGAAGTATTCCAAAATAAAATTTTCAAATAACGAGAAAATAAATATCGTAGTAGTTTAGTGTTTTTGTAATAAAACGCAAGAGCATCGTGAAGCTGTATGGGCAACGTTGTCTGGAAAGAAATGTACCAGGTATTAAAACTTTTTCGCAGCTTCCGACTTTACAGAGAACAAGCTGAAACCTTAATAAAACCAAACAAACAGACGCAGACGTGTAGTAACTAAAGAAGTAGAAGGCAATATGCTTGCTTTGCTTATCCTAATATGTCACCAACACAACCTGCAACTATGTGCCTTCTTTCTACTGAAACAATACCCTTCACATTAGAAAAAAGGAATTACCAACCGTAGAAAATTGCGTTGGTGCATCATCTATGTCAGTTGCATCTTGAATGAAAGAAACGCTGTTATGGCAGACTAACTGAAATCTCAAGAGAAGGAATGTTACAAATGTATTTTCTAGGAGAAATAAATTTTTCAACTGACAACTACTTAGATAATGTAGAATATGTAACGTTCGTTTGGTTTCCTGTTTAAATTAAAAGAATAATTTTAATTACTAAACAAAGCGTCATAGGTCACCTTTCGTTATCGCGAAATATTATTACTGAAATGTTTTTAGTCTACATCGACCGCTTGTCGAAAATATTTCCTAGAATGAATGCCCTCGGAGTGTTGCACGTTGCGCGAGCCCCTTTGAAGAATCTATGCCATATCTGCTGGTTCACTATTATTTTGGGAACTTAGGAAGTCGCCTTGAGACTCATACGGTGATCACAAGTTGTTTGTTAGAATACGGAATTGATAATTGATCCTGACTAAAGTTTGACAGTTTACGTTCTACCATTTAAAAATAATCGACAAAAATCGGATTATTGACAAACAAGATAGAATAATATTCTGAGGGACGGTGTCTTCTCATTTCACTCTGTGCGGATAAATATCAACCCCCGTTCAACCCCGTAACATCATCACCGTTTAAACTCAAAACTTTGTGCATGTGATCTTTGAGCCTGGCTGTTTAGAACTTCTAAGTCGCCGTTTCCCGAATGAAAATCTAAATTACGCCACATTGTAAAATCCATATCTTTCGGTAGAGTTAAGTAAGAAAATAAAGAGAACCTTCTTGTGCTTCTTCAACGTTTCGCCGAACTAAGATAAAAATTATGCATGTGTTGCCGTTGCTATTGGACACTGTTAGCAATGATTTCTTTTCTTTAAAGTGATTCGTATTGTAGAAAAATAGAAATAGTACGATTTTCGTAAAATATCGCAACCTTCAGTTGCTAGTCTCTTAATAATGCATGCATGTAATAAATTAGTACTTACTTTTGTAAACTCGACCGCTATTGGCTACCCAGCTCCTTTGTTTCATACTGTAAATATCGTAGCTAGTAGCGAGCCTTCAAATTCGGACGTCACGAAGTCTTTTGTGTAAACATACCATAACAGAACCGACTCTAGTTCTGATTTAAACTTTTGTTTGTTTGTGTTTATATAAACCATCAACCATTATTGAAATTTCATTACGACTTGTTATTTCTGCGTATTTTGTATGTATTTTGCAAGAAGTATTTAGGAGGAAGCACAATAAGGTAAGTTCGATTCCCCGTGAGCTGTTGATCCTCGGCCCCTTTCACAAGAATCTTCATTTAGCTGTTAATTGAAAGGGTTTTATTTTGACTTGCCCTATACATGACTAGAACCAAGACTTCCTTCCTGTAACCGTTTTCTGTAAACCGCTCCTCCTCCCTGAGCCAGCTGCAGAGCCTTTGTTGGGGTCTGAGGAAAACCAGTAAGCATAACCAGACAAAACTCCACTAAACTTTTTCGAATGTCGAGCATTTAATTAATAATAACAAAATTCAAGAACAACAAGATATCGTAGAAATGAATATAAAAGTTTTGGTTTGGGTGTTTAGCAGCATTGCTATGAACATGAGTATGCACATTTCTCGATAGCAGCGGCAAAATCGACGGATCCGACCTTTTGACAAAGCTCGATGAATCAGTAGCTTTTGTGCCAACGCCATTAATGTTTAAACAGAATATATTTTAGGTTGCTCGAATTAAAAAAATAAACAAATTATTCATGATAATTAAAATTAATGTAGTTTGTATACATAATGAAAAATAAACTTTAATATTTTACAACCAAATGCTTTGAAAAAGTATTCCCACCTTTGAACACTCCTCTTTCGCATCTCAGTCTAGTTATGGCAAATTGTGAGAGGTTATTTAATTTAAAAACTTCTATTTTGCTGTAATTCTTTATGTAAGTTGCTTCAAATTATGAACAGTAATTTAATAACGGTATTTCGAAGCTTTTTCTTTTTTAGTTTAGGACATATGGCGTTAGATTTCTACGCCAGAGGTCTTGGTTCCAATTCCCAGCACTGGCACATAGACTATTAACCCTAGCAATACTATAGCAAATCAACGTAGTTTTCTACCAGTAAATTTCTGCCGGAGTAGAAATCTTTGCACTTCCCATAGTCCACACGTCATGGCATCGCTATGCACCTTAAAGAATAGAAGACGATTAAGAAGGAGACCAGGCAATTTGCGTTTGCTGCAGCCTGGATTTACGTACTTTGCAGGTTGACGTATTCATAAAGACGAAGCATGTTTTATGCGAACAGATGCTTTGGTCCAATCTATTCCACAAAACTCTCCTTTCTCTCATAATCAGGAGGGAATAGCTCATGCACTTAATTTAGGATAATTCTTTTTCGTTGGACGTTGATAAGTTGGTTTGCTAGGAAGCAATGCGGAAGTAAACGATATATTTTTACCAATTTCCTGTGACCTGATTACGCTGTAAAGGAACAGAAAGTCATAGTTAGCCTCTCTTCAGCCAGTAGCGGAAATGTAAAAATGATGAAACCTAAAAAATTGCATAATCGGAGTTAATGTTTTTCTTGTTTTCAGCATCTCCTTTGGAGGTTGCCGATCAGCAAGACTATTCTGATTTTCCATGTGGCGTGGGGAATAATTCAGCTGAAGAAAGACCAAACCAATCTCGCAGATTACGTAGCCAGGCAATTCTGCGTCGTCCGACGTTTCTTCAAAGGTAATACTGTCCCAGTATTCACGTATGTGACCCAAGAAAACCACCAATATCACCCACGGGATCGAATCCCTCTTGGCCAGCTTTACAGACCAACAGTCACTTAATCTTTCCTTGTGAGGGTTCCATTTTTACGAAAAACTGGACCGAGTACATTCAAATAGACGAAAACAGTTTACATTTAAGTGCTACGTATTTTTCTTGGAAATCAGTTTACTATTCCAGATCCAAAACGTATTATAATAGTATTTGGATCTGGAAAAGTCTTGCTTTCTTAGAAGCTGTTAATTAAAATCGTAAATCAGTGTTACCTCCCTAATTGAAACATTAAAATATAAATATAATACATACGTATAAGTTACTAGTATCTTGTATCCCTTTAACCAAGCAGCAGGGCTTTAATTGTTCAAACCTTAAATATTCAACATCAACTGCCACGGCCAGTAACATTTAAGTGTACTTATTCGCATTAAATTTATGCTTTTTTCTTGAACCCATTGTATACGCAAAATATAAGAATCGAGGGTAGTCACTAAATTTCCGTTGCTGTAAGACGTTGCTTCAAAATATCCATAGCACAAATGAAAGTTACTACATACATGTATCGTTTTGGACGGCAGAAGTGTGTCGAACAGAAAAATCTATGAAAAATTAGCCTGACAGGTTGACTGACCGGAAGACTAACAGAAGTGATGCGATGAAATCATCGCTTATGTTGAGAAAATGGTTGTTAAGTTAAAGTTAAAGTGCTAAAAATAACTTCAATAATTGCTATTTCGTCTGGTTATTTGTTAAAAGTCTTTGCATTAGATAAGGAAAAATGAGTGGCATTTTCGATGGCAAATCATCCCCTACTGAACAGAAATATGGGTACATTTTTTTACGAGGGCTATTTTTTTCAACCTCCGATGGGCTATAAAGAAAAGACGGGTGAATATACAAAAAAGATTTTATTACCGAAAGTAATGTACAATACAGGTTATTTCTCTACATAATCACCTTGACGATTGAGGCATTTGTCATATCTGTGAACGAGCTTTGCAATACCCTCTTCATAAAATGTTGCCGCCAATGATTGGAAGTGAGTTGTGACGGTTTCTTTGAGCTCCACGTCAGTTTGGAAGCGCTACCCCCCAAGCCACGGCTTCAGTTCAGGGAAAAGATGAAAGTCACTCGGCGCTAGGTCGGGACTATATGGTGGGTGCTCGAAAATATCCCATTGAAATTGCTGAAGGAGCCGTTGGGTTACACGAGCGCTGTAAGGACGGGCATTGTCGTGGATCAGAACAATTCCAGAAGTCAGCATGCCTCTTCGTTTGTTTTGAATAGCTCTCCGTCGCAACGTTTCACGATATGAATCTGCATTAATTGTTGTTCCAGGCTGCATAAAATCCACAAGCAACACACCTTTTTGGTCCCAAAAAATAGTTACAATAACCTTACGGTTGTTGAAGGTTCGTTTGAATTTTGTGCGTCTCTTTGGAGAATTTGTGTGCATCCATTGTTGTGATTGTCGTTTCGTTTCGGGCGTATCATATTGAACCCATGTCTCATCACCTGTCACAATGGATTTCAAAAAATCTTCTCCATCACTATTGTAACGGTCAAGGAACTCGAAAGCTGGAGCCATTCGGCGAGTTTTGTGGTTGTTAGTCAACATCGTTGGGACCCAGCGAGCGCAAACTTTTCTGTAGCGCAACTGTTCAGTCACGAAAGAGTACAGGGAAGATCTTGAAACTTCCGGAAATTTCATCGATAATTCACCTATGGAGAACCTTCGATTTTCTTTAACCGCTTGGTCAACTCGTTGAACAATGTCGTCTGTAGCTGCAGACTTGCGTCCTTGGCCCCCTTCATCATGCACATCAGTTCGGCCATCTTTAAACTTTCGACACCATTCACGAACAACGCCATCACTCATAAAGCTGTCTCCATACACTCGACTCATTCTTCGATGAATTTCCGCTGCACTGTTCCCTTCTGCCTGCAAGAAACGAATAACAGCTCGCAATTCACACTTGGCACGAGAATCAATAGCGACAGCCATGTTTACGTGACTGCAACTCAACAGGAAATGGCGTGTTAGACTCGCCAGTGATAGAGGTTGTGGAGGGGGAGATGCTCAGTCGCCTATTACGCACACCAACCACCTGCCGCATGCCTGGCCATCATACTGTGCGATCGGAAGAAAAAAAACAACCCTCGTAATTCATCTTTGAGATCTAGAAACTAAACAAGAATCCATATAAGACACAAAGAATCTCCGCTGGCGAAGAAATTTCAGCCCTAACCAATCTTCAACCAAACAGTAACATCAATTTTTTGGGATGCTGAAGAAAATCTCTGGAGCCTCAATTTTTTGGGATGATGAAGGAAATCTTAATAAATTGGTTACAACCAAACAACACAAGCACTGGTGAATATTACAACTTAACTGCATATAACAATTAAAGTATAATATCACGATAAGTTATCTATGTCACGCGTCATGACAACGCCGCCTCGCACAACTTGCAACTTTCGTTATTTGTAAATGTAGCCTCCATGAGGTCAGCCACTCTCACCCCTCTATAAACATAATCTAGTCCCGACTTAAGTCAAGTTCACTTATTTAAAAATGTAAAGCGACAATTAAGGAGTAGAACAATTTAGTTTAGATAATTTTAAAATGGATACAACAGTAAATGAGTATTTGAGTTCCAAGGAAAGTTTCCTTAAAGAAATTCTTGAATCTTTTTAATAATTCCTTCGTTAAGGAAATTAAAGAAATGAGTTTTTATTGCACACCGTGCAGGATTGATGACTACGTTGAAAGCAACTATTACCTCAGAAAGAGATTCCCTGTGTTGTATTTCCTATGTACATCGTTTCTCTGTAGCTCTTGAGAAACAACTTGATATTCCCACAGGATGTTTATTAGAAACTGAGTGCTGTTCATGTTATAAATTTACACATTATACATGTTAAATATATTTCATATTTTACAAACACTTCGAAATTTCTTATCAATTAATAAGCTATCGTACGACGAAAAGATGTTCTTAACATTTTATTATTTCTTATATTTTAATTTATTAGATATTGCTCGGTCGCTTGGTGTTCTTAACCGTAGTGGGTCTGCCGTTTTCTTAATATCATCGCACCATCGTTTACACGGTTACCCTACTCCTCTGCCATAACCAAGGTCTCCAATGTATAATAGTATTTCACCATGTTTATCTCTATACCAAGCTGCATGAGTTGCATAATCAAATTTGCTTAATTGCGAACAAAATATTTAAACAAAAATGTATACGAGCTAAGAACCTTCTCTGGAATTGCTGTCGTTTGGATTCAACGTTAAACTGTAGGCACCCGTGTTTCTACCTTAGAGCTGAGGAGAAACATGTGACAGAGAAGAGGCCGATGTCCAGCTGCTTGTCTCTGTACCAGACTGCATGACCTGTATAGTCACATTTGCTTAATAACAAGCCAAATATTTAAACATAAATGTATACGAGCAAAAACCCTTCTCTGGAATTTCTGTCGTTCGGATTCGACGTTAAACTGTAGTTCCCCCGAGTTTCTACCTTAGTGCCGAGGGGAAACACGTGGCAGAGAAGAGGGCGATGCACAGCAGTGGGACGAAAATGCTGTCAATGATGATTATGTGATTATGTGATTATGCTCCTTCATAACAAAATCTTGTTTTCATTGGTCACTTCTGAGTTATATTAACTTTGGGAAATATCATTTTGTAAAATTCAAAGGCATCATAGTTATGCAACCATTTACAATTGGACCCATGTTGACAGTTTTTTTTTTTTGTTATACTGATCGTAATCTTTAGCTTATGGAATGACCTTTACTTACTATTTATTTAGCTTAAAAGAACATGATATAGACATCGTCCAATCTTCTAACTGACATTTATTATCAATTTTAATCCACGTTTTCAGCAGTATTAAGCTACCATCTAAACTGATTTTAGTTGCGAAGGAGATACAGGGTATCATATTAGACGGTTTTAGTAGTCGCTAACTTTGTTTCGCTGTAAATTCGATTTACTCGGATTGCGACGTTCATTTGAAAAACAGTATTAAAGCTCAACTATCCCGCAGCCCCAAATTACTAGGGAAGCTTTAGATGGCTACAAATAAGGAGTAAAAAATCCAGTGTAATATATTACTTACAAAACACGTAGCTTTCCAGAAAAATTATGATTGCCTACTCGCTGCTGGAAATCACAACACCAAAGCTAATTTATAAAATATGATGCGAATGTAAAATACAAATTAATTTATTTATGAACTATTTATTTATAAAGATACAACAAAATGTGAAATATTTATTATGAGATGTATTTGTAAAATACCAGAAGAAGTGTTGAAAGTTATGAACAAAATTATAGCATTTGGTCTACGCTAAGTAATGACTACGCCTCAAAAATAACGGCATTAAAATAGCGCCAACAAAGAATATTACAAAGAAGCATCTACAAGAACATAATTTACATTTGTTTGCAGTTTGGTAAAATGTTTCCATGATATTAAATATCAGATTTAACATTGACAAGTGTAGTAAGTGCATTTATCTTGGTTTTCAATATGTTTCATGAAAAATTAGTATTTCTTAAAATAAAAATGTACAAAATATTCTTTGTGTATCCGCTATTATTGCCGGCAACTATTTTCGACGTCGAAATTTTTAATAGCGTTATTTTTCCGGACCTCGGCCTCTTCACCTCAACGTGTTTCTCTTCATCCCTACGGTTAAAAAGCGAGGATTTTACAGTTTTACGACGAATTTCGACTACAAGAGTTCCAGAAGTTTTTGACATTACAACCCCACGGCTGCCAGTCGAATTCAGGAATTATATGTAATGGCCAATTCAAATACCTGCTGTATATTTTATAGACCGATGAAGCTTCCTTCACACGAGATGGTATCAATAATTATCATAATTTTCATGAATGGGCTGCAGGAAATCCTCATTTAAGAAGACGCTCGTATTTTCAACATAGATTTAGTATTAATATGATAGCTGGTATTCTTAATAATCGTCTGATTTCAGCTGACACACCGTTTGAATGCTGCGAATTACGAATATTTGCTAGAAAACTCTTATTACTGAAAGATGGATTGGAGTAGGAGGACACGTAGCATGGCAACCGCGTTCGCCGGACCTGACTCTATTAGATTTTTATCTTTGGGGTCGTATGAAACAGATTGTTTATGCAACTGAAGCGCACACGGTAGAAGAATTACGCCTAAGAATACAGCAGGTTGCCGGTATTATTAGGAATAACCCTGCAACCATATTAAAAACGCAGCGATCGAACACAATGGAGATAATTCTGAACATTTCTTTTAAATAAAATAGTAAAATTGTATTAAAAAAAGATTTATTTAGTAAAATTCGTTGAAATAAAATTTTAGCCGCATAAATTATGAAATAAAGAATAACTCTTTAATGGTTACATTTAAGATATATGTTTATATGGACTTTTCGACTGTAAATAAGTTCTGGAATTCATCTTTGAAATATTACCGGTACGTTTTGGACACCCTGTATAATATTTTATGACGGATAACATTCCTTTTTAGTTCTAACAGTAATTTCTAAAATATGGCACCAATTTTGTTTAGTTATACCATTTTCCTAACTCGCTTCGTAAACAGATGAATTAATCCGCGGAATTCGCCGATCTATAAATAAACGTTGTATTCGGACATACGTATTTGCTTTTCTTCTTTAGCAAGCTGCATTATGAATTCTAAAGTCTCTTGTAGATTTCCATGTGTAATTTTAAGATTTCAACTTATTTTGCTAATAAGAACTGAATAGTAGTCTCAGTCTCAATGTCCTTAAAGTTTTGAAAACTGAATATTTATAAGAACAGACTCTTTACTCTTCAAGAAATCAACTTACGTTATAGAGGAATTGCTGAACAGCAATTAACTAAATTTGTCCTTAGTAATTTTTGTCATTGCCTTTCTCTGTTTACCAAAATAGTATGTTTTTTAATTTATACTTTCTAAAATGAATATAGGTGTTTCATTAGAATGTCTATGGACATTGGGGTTTCCAAAGTATTGTTTAATCAACTATATTTTTATTTATTTGTGAACATGTTTTTCCAAAACGCCTCGGTGTAATCGTTGCTCCATCAATGGTCAAACTGGGAATGGAAATAAGTTACCGAATCTCAGTGCGTACTACCGTGAGAGCAATAAGAACCCAACTCAAGGACACCCTTGGAATTTTAAAGTATTTTATCCAACACACAAGTATATAAGTGGACGCGACTGCCTCCCTGGACTTTCCCATACTGGAAACTGTTCATATCATCTTTATTCAACAGTAGAGTTATTTTCCTGAAAACGGTTGTTCAAGCGCTATCCTAAAACCTTGCCTCGTAACGAATAGACTTACAAGGCTTGTAAGAAGTCCCGCCAAATATCTGCGGTGCCCCTTAATTTACTTTTAATATGCAACCA